>PVJD01004681.1:0-131187 GCA_004026545.1 Mormoops blainvillei
TAAGTGACACAATCTGCATGAAGACTCTTGAACTTTGAACTTAATATTAGTCTTACCTTTATTATCTGCCAGTTTAGAAAATGTGGCATTTGCGCAAAGGTTAATCAAAACAGAACAGAGCATTTAGCTTCCTCGTCACAGTGCTGCTTTCTTTACACAGAGGAGGTTGCTGTTGGGTTTGATCTTACTCTGGCTCTGAAAACGATCTATCCTGTCCCTGTCCTGAAAACTCCCAGACCACCCAGGACCGAATTAGGAGTTGTGCTGATAATCAGAATGTCCCATCCAGAGTGAGGGGGAGGTGTCTGCTTGTCTGGGGCTCCGTAGGGTGGAGAGGAGAGCTTAGTCTTCAGTTGACTCAGGGGAAAGGAAGACTACATCCCTGGGGAAATTTAAACCTGAGGTTTAAGTATTAAATTGCTGCCATCTCTCAAACTCCTTATTGTAAAGAGATTTTTACCCCTGAAATCCTCCGTGGGGTGGTGATTGCAACAAAACATTCTCACAGGAAGCTAGCCTGGAGGTTGCTGAAAGAGAACAGTTACTAAGTGTTCCCATTTAGGGTTTTGTTTGTTTGCTTTTTGGTTTCTCTTGGCCTCCAGAGATCCACACCTGGCTGCTTTTCTTCCTTTTCCTACACTTTGGCCCATGCTTCCCAAACATCAGTCCTTTTCCTAAGGCTGTCCCAGTTTCAGCCACTTGTTCTATTTACTTTTTCAAAGATTTATTTTATTTTTAAATGTTATAGTTTGTTTTTAATCTTCAATTTATAGTGGAAACTTTGTACCACTATAAAATCAGGGGTTTGAGTTTTGGTTATGTTTTTGGAAACATGAAAATAAAGATATAAACCTGGGGATTATAAGATAATACCCTAATACCCTCCCCCGTAAATAATCACACACACACACCACCAGTGGGATGTGGGCTGCTCTGGGAAATGATGATGTTCGTAATTACAATACATTTTTTTAGGGCCCTTTGTATACCTTAATGCTCCTCCCTCCCTTTTCTTTTTTTTTTTAAATGAGAGAGGAAAATTGATTACAGTTTCTATTCCTATGAATAAAGATACTGGTTGAAAACATTTCCATGTTTTCATCAACCAAAGAGGGAGGAGATTGTCTTCTTTTCCTTTGCGGGCACTTGGCACCTTGTTTAAGAGTTGAAGGAGAACAGCTTGTGGCATCTCTTTCATTGTGCCCTAAAGGTGATTTAGAGATGTTGCTCCTATTTCCACAGGAAAAACATGTCAACATGGTTCACATCGAGTCCAGGAGATCCCGGCGAAGAGGTTCAGAGGTGGAGATCTTTGTAGACTGTGAGTGTGGCAAAACAGAATTCAATGAGCTCATTCAGCTGCTGAAATTTCAGACTACAATTGTGACGCTGAATCCGCCAGAGAACATTTGGACAGAGGAAGGAGGCAAGGCCAGCTTTTGCCTGTCGGGTGGTTTTGCAATCTGACAAGTGGTGCAAAGGGGAAAACACAATCTGTGAGCTAATATTTGATCCTGCACTGTGTTTTCAACAGAGCTGGAGGATGTGCCCTGGTTCCCCCGGAAGATCTCTGAATTAGACAAGTGCTCTCACAGAGTTCTCATGTATGGTTCTGAGCTTGATGCTGATCACCCGGTAAGTGTCCAATACAATCCACTCCACATGCGCGTCCCCCCTCCACCCACGTGCAAGGCCCTGTGCCATGTTCGGTGCTGTAATGCTTTATTGTAGAGCAATTTATTATCTACTCCCTGTAACTGAAAGCAGACTTTTAAATGGTAAAGCTTCCTTGTAAATGTGTGTTGGCTGGAAACAGGTGAGAAAGATGGCAGTTCCTCAAAGCATTCATTTTTTAAAGTGTTGGATAGAGGCGGAGATTTTAAACCTTGGAGAATACTTTTGTAGAATTAGACAGCCTGAAATATACTTGCAGATGGTGACCCCTGGAAAACCGATGAACTAAAATTGATCACTCTTTTGGGAAACTAGGGAGGAATTGGCATTAGGGGGCTCAGTGAGAGAATAAAATTCTCCTGGCTACTTTCCTCGACCGGAGGTAGTTAGGAGTAGAGTGATGTAGTGGACTTCAGTCTCACTGGAAAGGCAGAGGGTTTTAGAATAAGGCCCTGACGGACGACGCGTCTTTTCCCACCTCTGCCTGGAATCTGTTTACCACCACCCCTCCCCTGCCTCAGTAGAAATGACCACCTTGAAAGAAATATGATATGTAGGTAAGCATTTCCCACTATTCCCTCCCTCCCCCTTTACATTAGTTTTTATTTAACACAAGAGACCTGGGACTTCTTTATGGTCAGAATGAAGTACAGTTAATAGTCTGGGAGAAATAAGCAATGTCCTCATTCGTTACAAGTATTTCCCCCCCAGTGCTCCTTGCCTATAAACAGGCAGATAAAAAGGTGAAACCCAAGCAGATCAGTCATGCTTACTGGAGTGTTTGTGGTCTGAGGGTAATGGCTTATAGATATTCATTTTATTTAAATGGAGGCAATCCGGAAATGGGATAGCAGGGCTCCATGCAGCGGTTGACACCGGCGGCGTCAGCAGCCCCCCCGGCAGCTTGTGTTGTTTGAGAGCTCTGCTTTACAGAACACTGTGACAACTTCAACAAGAGGGAAGTTTTCCATCAAACCAGCCATTGGGCATAATATATCCATTCAAACTAATTTATAACATATAATTTGTACAAATGATCAAACACATCTAAACATCTAATTCAGTTGCATTATTTTCAAAAACCTGAATTTACTCAAAGACACGGTATGTTATATTTGCTAACATAGCCTGAAATTTCAGAAAAATTCACTGTAATTTCTATGTAACTCTCCTGAACATTAGAAAAACACTCAAAAGAACCTTCAGTAATCATCCAGTTGTTATCTTCCTGTTCTCCACTTTCAAAGGAGTCAGAGTTAACACAGAAGTCTGAAGTAACAGGTTAGCAGTGAGAAGACTGCCCAGATTCCAGCGGCTAACTTGCAGGATGACCTTGGGCAAGTCTCTCTACCTCTGCACCTCAAATTCCTTATGTAAAAAGCGGAAGGAAAATTCTTAATGACCTCAAAGGGGCATTTGAAAAACCTAGTTAATAAAGCAAGTGGAAAGCATCTTGGCAAGGGTAAATACTTCATTGCAGGAATGGAGATGCTGTATTAAATCACAGAGATCAATGCCTGGGCACTAAAGGATTTCTTGCTAACCTATTTCCAAATGCTCCCCTTAGTTTAGTTTGCAAATCACTTACCTGGAGAAAGAGGGTCAGCCCTTTTGATGGAAAAACCACAGGAGCCACTGACCTTGCTGTGAAAAAAAATATTCAATACCCAGTGCACATTGCCCTATGCTTAATTTTGTTCCATTATTCCTAATTACATTCACATTATGATACCTTTTCTTATTTTTTTTGCAGCCACTTTAAATAATTGCAAGTACTTAGCAATTTCCTACCTAACTCATTTATTTTTACCACACGTATTTCTTTTATAAGCACACCAAATGTTCATTATGCAAAATTTGATATTGGTAAGTTGGTGTTTTCTATGTCATTATCTGATGAAGATGGAAATGTTGTCTAAGGCCTTCCTGGGCCTGAGAATAATCCCAGTCCCTAGGGGTGTTATTATGAGAGGGTGGCCCCTGGTGCTGGGATAGCTCAGAAGGAAGGGGCTTGGAATATGAGTCGGGCTGCTGAGGCTCCTTGGAAAGGGTTGAATATCTATCCAGGTCAGTGCCTCTCAAACTTTAATGGGAACGCAAATCACCAGGAATATCTTCTTAAAATTCAGACGGGGGTCCTGAGATCCCGGAGAGCTTCCTACCGTTCATGGCGAGCTCCCATTTGAGGCTTACGGCGGCAGCTTAGGGGCCACATATTGAGTAGCAAGGATCCCTGGGAGGGTCTTTCAAAGTGTGGTTCGAGGTCCACCCATAAGGTGTCTGTTAATGAGCTCTAACGTTTGAGAACTAGTGTCCCAGATCACTGATGCTCAGCCTAGCTTTCTAGTCAAATAATCTATGGGGAATTAAATGACACACCGATGCCAGGGTCTCATTTCAGAGTGTTTGAATCAGAACATCTGGGAACGAAGCTATGTTTAGAGTAGTATTTAAAGCTCGCAGGTGATTCTAAAATTCCACCAGGCTGACTTATTTGGGATAGCTGCGTGAGCGCCCAGGTACCTTCAGCCGAGTACTTCAGGTTGCTGGCCTGGTCGTCAGTTTCCCTTGATTTAAATCGAGAGAGGAAGGGTGGGTGTCCAGCAGATACTTTCTGGGTGCTGGGTTGCCAGATTTAGCAAACAAATCTATAGAATGCTCAAGTTAAATTTTAATTTTGGGTAAACAACGAATAATAATTTTTCTTGGAATTATGCCCCAAACATGGCACAAGTGTTTGGTGCTCTGTCTGGTAACCTTATCCCTGGCTTCAGTCCAGAGCGGACGGAGTGCTGTGTCTGTGATCGCTCAGGCAGCCAGAATCCCTGTTTTATTTTGCTGGTCCACGGCTCAGCCCTGGAAGCTCCGGATTGCCCACAACACTTGTGTAATCACCGCCACACTAGGCTAATGAGGCATGATGAGTAAATCACTCTCTCGCATGCCTGGAAAAGGTGCAGGTGTTTGCTGCGGAGAGAGACAATTGAGATTCTTCAGGAAGCCCAGCAGATTATGATGCTGTTACCATGGTGTCCGGTTTGGCAGGAACTGGGGAACAGATGCTGGGCATTTCACATGACTCTTTTCCTTTTGTCATGGCCTGCTTTCTTCTTGAGTACTAAAGGTGCTTGGATTTCTTCAGTTTAACCATCCCAGGTTGCTTGGTACTCGTGAGTGTTGAAACTTGTCCCCTCTAGCCCTCTGCATCAGGAGTCCCCTTTTTAGGTCACAGATCCACTTGGAAATGTGATAGCTACGGTTACAAAATGTTGTGTATGCACATTGTAACGCTTCACAAGCCTGCCTAGGGGCCTCAGTTTAAAAAGCCCCAGTTCATAGCAAAAGGCAGAAAGTGCGGGCTGCTGGGGCAGGAAACTTCATTTCTGCAGGGTGTTTGGGTGATCTGAGAGCACTCTGTCTCTCTCCGTTGGTAAGTCTCTTGTGGCTCCTGAAAGAAAGGCTGCTGGCAGTGGAAGCTCTTCATTTCCGTCCCGCAGACGGTCCGTGAAGACGCCTGGCCTGACGGCCAGTTCTCCCTCAGCTGGGAGAGAGAATGGAACGATTTTCTAGGAGTTGGAGCTCCTGTTGGACGGCCCGCCTTGCAGGAGTGTCTGAGGTGCCGCAGAGGTGGGCTGGCCTGCGTGGGCCTGTGGCGACTCTCCTCTCAGAGCTCCGGACCCCAGCGGCGGTCTTCTTATTTGGGCCCCCTTCTCGGAGTGGCCGCTGCTTCCTGGTTTTCTTTTGGGGCTGCAGCAGTAGAAAGTTAAGTTGAAACAATTCCTTCTGGGCTTCCAGCAGTTTGAAGAAAAAACCCAGAGAGAACTGATTGCTTGAAAGTTACCTGAAGAGAAAGAAAACGGAAAACCTGTTGACAACAGGAGAGATTCTTGAGTAAACCAAGAAGTCCTCTCAGAAGGATTCCACTCGACTGAAGAATGACAGGCAGGATGTTTAATTTCCCAAGTATTATGATGATGGATGAAAGTCTTGAAGTTGCTAAAGACTCATCAGAGTCCTAGGGACCCAGCGTAGAATGGAATTAACCTATGCACAAGTCCCTTAAATCTGATTTTGCATTGTGTGTCTATATTCATAAAATACAGCAAAATCTCTTTAATTTATTACTAATTTGGGGATTTGATAATTACTCTGAATGATGGAATTTTTAATAAATGACCATTTATTGATCATTTACACAGAGCAATTAAATTTAGGTTAACTTGCCGAATAACCAGGTTAAAGGGACTGGTTTTAATGAAAAGGATAAGATTAATTTGTACTGAAGATCAATTACATGTAAATGAAAACCAAAGGATATTGTTCACAGTATCTATTTAACTTACCTAAGCTGTTCTACCTACTTAGTGGGAAGGTAAACTTTAGCCTGAATTCCCACACATCCCAAATTAGTAGAGTCCCAATTTAATGAGGTTTTACTGCAAGCACACTTCGCTTCTGCCTGTGTCATCCAGATGGTCATACAAGGATAAAAATTTACATTTGAATTGAATGCTCAACACCACAGTGATTTTCTTTTAGGCCTTCTGCAGCTAATTTTTTGGCACTCTGTTAAATCACTTAATCTCTTTTCTGTTTAAGGGATTTAAGGACAATGTCTATCGACAGAGAAGAAAGTATTTTGTGGATGTGGCCATGAGTTATAAATAGTAAGTACCTGTATAACTGTTTTCTGCAAATTGTTGTTGGCTACTTAGAAAAAACACATGCTGTGTTAAACACACCTGCCTTCCCTTCACTTTCACTTCTCTGAAGTCAGACATGAACCATTTTAAACACTCACCAACTCTGTAGCCTTTAAATGCCAACAGTGATGTTTGACATCCGGGTATAATGTAAAAGAATGAGACCTGCAGGCCACATGCCAAGCGCCACATTTTCACCATTGTGTTCACAGCTCTGCTAAGGCAAGGGACCATTTTTGTACACTCTGCAGGGACCAGAAAATGTATTTTAATTTTACTTTCGTTTTGACTTTTCAGTAACCTCCTTCAATGTCTAGCTTCCCCAGTGAAAGTAGAGAATTCAGCAAGCATGGCAAAAGGGCTCAAGTAAGCTGCCATAATGAAAAGAAACGTGTTCGCTTTATGTGGGAAGCCAAACTTCTTAAAGACTGGAGCATTTACGGAAGAGTTTCGTACCACCCTGAATTAGGGCTGGTATGAAATTGAAGAACCTCAGGACTGGGGTGAGGACTGTGCATTGCGCATGGTATTAAGTGGCAGTGACAGGATGTTTGTGACAATAATATAGTGCACTGACTGCAGGCCATATCTAGAAAAATGGTGTAAGCATTAGGCCTCTGTTTATTCTGCTCACACTAATAAAACTTATAGACCCTCACGGCGCTATCTTTACTTTGTCTGGTATGTGATCAGCCACATAAATCTTATTATCAGAAAAAAATATAAATCCATAACTGGTAGGAAAGATTCTTTCTTATTCTAGTGGAGACTAGGTAAGAAGCTTCATTGTCCTGTGGAGCAAGTTTTGTCTTCGGTGAGAATTTAGGACATCATATATGTTATACAAGGTATCTGTTTCTTTCCCTCCATTCCTCCCTCCCTCCTTCCCTCCTTCCTTCCCTCCCTCCTTAAGGAATATGACACACAGGTGCTTAAAACAAAATGAGAGGATTCCCTATCACATCTTTGATTGGGCCAGTCATTTGTTCATTTCTACCTAGCCTGGATGCTTTGGTCCTCTTCCTTTCCTCCTCCTAAGCCCTACACATCCTTCGTTCTTTCTCTACTACGTTTTTAATCCTGAAATCCAGGACTACTTGGCATACGCCTTTCGGGATGTGTCTACCCCATTCTCATCTTTGTTGCGTGCAGTTTCTTGACTCTCTTTAGACTACCGCAGCTTTCTAACCCCTCGTCATGTCAGCATGCTGATGGCTTGTCCTGGCCCAATCCCAACCTCATGGCCCCTTTGACCTTCAACACCATCGTTTCCAACCTTGTCTTTGAGGGTTTCCCAGTTAAATCACTAAGACAGCGCTCTGATGGCTGAGCTCCCTTTTTCATGTCAGGCCCTGATAAATGGCTCTGGGTGCTCAGCTCAGCTCCCCTTGGTTCATGGCTCCTCCTTGTGGGATCCGGCCATCCTGTTTCAGTGGGTTCTTAGAAGGGGTGTGGGCAAGACATGCCTTTGGGACCTGCAGGGAGCTGTGCCGGGCAGAGCCTTTTCCCTTAGATAAAAGGTAAATAAAAGTGTATTTTATATGTAGATGCTATGCGTAATGTATTGTATATAAGAGCAGTATATAAATGTATGTGTGTGGTATAGAAAGGATTTTGTTAGCATAGTGATCAAGGAACTAGTTTGAATGTTATAGATTTCTTTCTGACAGACCCCAGAAACTGGACAAAGACAAGCTGATATTGTCACGACACTAGGAATTGGTATATATGAGTTGACCCGTTTTAAGAAGAATTGATATGGGGAGTCTTTTCATTTTATAGAAAACATGTTTGTGTAGAGAGGGGAGGGAAAGGACACATAGATGGAACAGAGGGTGAGGCTCTCAAGGCACGAGCAAGTTTGCACTTGCCATTTTCCCGTAGCTCAAGAGGGGCATTGAGGTGCGGTGTGTGTGGGAAACAAAAGTAGAAGTTGGAGGTTGGAAATGGTGATTTTATACAAAGGACAGTTGGATGCAGCTGTGGCGTTCCAGGGTCTGGCCCCAGTTCACAGCGCGGGGGTGGCGGGGAGGGGTGGGCTCAGGCTTGAGGGCCTGGCCCCCCTCACTGATGTATGTTTCCTCTGTTCCCGCTTTGGTGGGAGTTTTTATAAGTGCATGCTAGATTTTGTCAAATGCTCTTCCTGCATCATTTGATATGGTCATATGATTTTTATCCTTCATTTTGTTTCTGTAGTGTATCAGGTTAATTGATTTGCATATATTGTACCAACCCTGTATCCCAGGAATAAATCCCACTTGATCATCCTGTATGATCTTTTTAATGTATTGTTGGATTTGGTTCACTAATATTTTGTTGAGGATTTTTGTATCTATGTTCATCAGGGATATTGGCTTATAATTTTTTTTCTTTATAGTGTTTTTATTTGCTTTTAGTATTAGGATAATGCTGGCCTGGTAAAATGAGCTTGGGAGTCTTCTCTCCTCTTGAATTTTTTGGAATAGTCCTGGTCGACTCTGGCCTTGGGGTCACACCTAGCACAGTGGTCTGTCTCTACCACCAAACTATCAGCACACTAACAGGGCTTTTCTTTAATTAAAAAATAAAATTTTTTTTTAACCAAGGACCTCTAATCCATCTGGAATTTCCCTTTGAAATAATCAAAATGCAATTTCAGATAAAAACAAACAAAATATGCGAGCAGACACCAAAAAGTAACTATTGTAAGAATCATTGGTAGGAAACTTCCAGAAAAGGTAAAGGAACAGAGAAGGAAAGCAGACGAAGGGTTGCCGGGGTGGGAGGAGTGGGGAGCGGGCCCTTCGGGTGCGGGTTTCCTTCGGGTGATGGAGCACCCAGCAACCAGTCAGCAGTGGCGATGCTGGCACAGCATCGTGAATGTACGTCATGCTTGGGAACGGCACACATTTAAAGTACAAACAATCGCTTTTATTTATTACTTAAAATGAATCACACCATGGAAAAGTGAAGCATAAAAAAAGAAAAAAGGAAAGAATACAAGAAAAAGCACTCAAAGAAACCCAAATATTAAGTTAAAAAAATAAAACACTGAATCATGCCATGGAGAAAAGCATAATAATAAAAGCAAATAAAAGAAAAAAGGTCAAAGAATGAAGGTAAAACAAATTCATCAGATTCAATTTTCCCAGCATCATTTATTGAGTAAACTGTCTTTAGCCCATTGCATGTGCTTATTTCCTCTGTCAAATATTAATTAACTATAAAGGTGTGGGTTTATTTCTGGGCTGTCTATTCTGTTCCTTTGATCTACGTGTCTGTTTTTATGCCAGTGTCATGCCGTTTTGATTACTGTGGCCTTGTAGTATAGTTTGATGTTAGGTAGTGTGATTCCTCCAACTTTGTTCTTCTTTCTCAGTATCGCTGATACTGTGTGTGGCTTTTTGTGTTTCCATGTAAAATTTTGAAATATTTGTCCATGTTCTGTGAATTACATCATTGGAGTCTTGATAGGAATTGCATTGAATCTATAAATTGCTTTGGGTAGTATGGACATTTTAATGATGTTAATTCTTATCCATGGACACGGTATGTACTTTCACTTATTTGCATCTTCTTCAATTTCTTTCTTCAGTGACTTATAATTTTCCAAGTATAGGTCTTTTACATCCTTGGTTAGGTTTATTCCTAGGTATTTTATTCTTTTTGAAGCAATTGTGAATGGGATTGTTTTCTTAATTCCCGTTTCTGTTAGTTCATTATTGGCATATAAAAATGCAACTGATTTCTGAACATTAATTTTATATCCTGTTACTTTGCTGAATTCATTTATTGATTCTAATGGTTTCTTGGTAGAATCTTTGGGATTCTCTATGTACAATATCATGTCATCTGCAAATAAAGACAGTTTTACAACTTTGTTTTGCTACCATTTTAACAAATACTGTAGTTCTAATGTTCCCTGGAAGTAATCCTTGGAATAAAACTCCTTCAGTTTCCCATTTAAAGACTGTTACATATACTGATGCTTTTTGTCTAACCAACATCCTTCTTTGTGGAGAGATTTCAAGGAAAGTAATCATATTCCCAACTGCGTGTGAGTGGGCAGCTGCCAAAATACGGGTAACAGATGGACGGTTGCCTGGGGTGCTTCTTGTCAGTGGACAGAGTGAGGAAGGTGCCTACCAGGAGGGCTTAAGTCTGGAAAATGCGAAGGCAGGACTTGTGGAACGTAGAGAGAAAAGGGTCGTTTTTTAATGCCCTTCATGCCATCACGGCTGTGGCTTCTATGGGTATGAGTTTGAGGATGGGTAAGGGCGAGCCGCTTTTTTTGTGTGTGTAAATGTATGTGTGTTTGCAAGTGGAGGGGTGTCCTGGTGCTGGTGGGGGTGGGGCACAGGCACTAACAAGTCCCGAGGGAGCCTCGGTCATCTTCTCCAGTTTGCTCTGCAATAAGTAAGCTTTGCTTTTATTTTACAGAAAATAAAGCTGCAGTTTCTAATTGTAATAGCTCTTTTTCTAGTGCCAGTGGCTTTCAGAATGAGCAAAGGGAAATTATGTTAATACAATAATTCTTTAAAATAAACTAATTTGAGTGGTTCTGGCAGCGTGCTAGGATCTGATTTCCAAACCAGAGCTTGAACCACTGGTCTGAGAGCAGGTTGGTTGAAATTGGGGTGCTCCTGGAAAACCCAGCATGTGAGGTCCCTGCAAACATAGTTTGCAAACAAGTTAGAAACCATTCTGACATGGGGAGACCAATTCAGTTCCTAATTGATAATTCGGTAAGGTTTCCAGGACACTGAAAAGAAGTCAAATATATGGTCAGAAATATAGACAAAGATGGAGAAGAGATGTTTTGGGGTTGCTGTTGGGATTAGCAGGAATGTAATCTGAGGTGTCTAAAGGGACGGGGAAGGAAAAGATATGAAATAAAGAATAATATCTATTGAAACCATGGCCAGGAAACCCTCTGTGGAATTTGTAACGAATACTGTGATAGTCTTAAAAGGATAACGCAGGGGGGAAGAATCAACACGCGTGCAGCAAAATGAAACAATTCCACTCTGTGATGAGAAAACAGCAGGCTCAAAGTCTAGCCATGAACCTGAAAGAGGAGAGGGAACAAGGACTGTGTCAGCACACTGAGAATGGTCGATAGGTGCCGCTCAGGTGAGTCTCTGATTGACAGCGCTGCCGAGAAACATGATTGATTACCCAGAGGCCCACCGCCGCCTGCAGACATGCCTAAGCTCTGTGGCCATGAGGGTCAGGAAGGCTGAACGGCCTCACCAATGACAGCAGAGGAAACATTCATTAGTGCAAATATCATTCTCCATAGAAGGCCTGAGAATGAAGGCCCTGGATGGACAGGGCGCTATTTTAAAATCATGTGTGTGGGCTGCGGATCACAGCCCATCCTCCCCAACCCGAATAAGAGAAATTCTAGTATAAACAAGCAAAGAAGTGCCCCATGATCAGATCATGGGAAGTGCAGATAGACTTGCAGTTTATTATTAGAGGAAGTGTGATGTTTTAGCTGTAAGGTTTGTGTGATACTCTCCAGTTTTCTGTCATTGGCACCCTCATATTTTAACGTTGGTGTGAGCTTTCCTGCATTTCTGTGGGTTTCACAATTGCTATATTTTTTGCAGGGGGGAATTAGTAATATATGTTTTCAATTAACTAGAAATAAACAGATTTTTCTTTGGGGGCTATTATAAGGATTATTCCTCAACAATATGCATGCATCTTTAATTTAATTATATTGTGGTGGGGGTAGCAGTAGTTATTTCAATCCATCTTACTCTCTTGGAAGAGGCCGCGAGCTCTGGCTTTAATATGCCACTCTTGTTGGCTTAAATTGATTTTGAATATTACTGTGATTGTGTTTTGCTACGAGTGTCCTTTCTCCTGGTTGAAATTAAGGTGGTATCTGAATCTCCTATTCTTCTCACGGGGTGCTTCCTTTTTGCTCCATTTATTTATTTTTTTGAGTCCTTGGAATCTGAAATGCAAATAAGTAAAAGCAAATGTCCGTGGGTAAGGTAAACAAGGGAGTTTCAACATGTCAGAATATGCTTCAGCTAAAGTGGGAACATTTCCTAATTGACCAAGGAAACTCATTTGACTTCAAATTGAGGGATCCAAGTGGTTCCTTGACATCTCTCAGCCTCAGTTCTCTCCTCGGTAAAATAAAAGATAATAGTATCACACTGTCTCTCCCCTAGGAGTATTTTGAGGATTAAATGAAATCAGTGGAACATTGCTATGCAAAGTACTTTACTATTACCTTGATCAAAACAGTAATCAACAGCCGCAGACCCATGGCCTGGGGTTTACTCAGACCCCGGCCTGCTTGTAGGGCCTCAGTTACCTTCTCCAGTTTCTCTTTCAATCTGAGAGGCAGCGTGAGGTCAGGAAGTGAGAGCTGCACTGCCTGGGGCGAGTTCCAGCCTAACCACTTAGCAGCTGAGGGACACCAGGCAAGTGATTTGTCTTCCATGCTTCAGTTTCCTTATGTGTAGTAGGGATAACTATACCTCTGCTTTATAGGGGTATTATAAGGATTAATTGTGCTAATATGCTAACAACACTTGGAATACTTCACGGGAGGTGCTATTTAAGTATTTGCTAATATTTTCATAACATTAGTTTTCTCACTTCAACCGATCTCCCCTTTTTCTTTACCATTATGTTCTCTCAGGGATGTCCAACCTGCAGCCCTCAGGCCGCATGCTGCCCAGGATGGCTCTGAATGAGGCCCAACATGCAATCGTAAACTTACTTAAAACATTATGAGATATTTTTTTGTGATTACACAGAGACGCCAAAAGGTTGGGCACGCCTGCATCTTATTACCCTTTGCTTAACATCCTTCTCTACCTGTCTTGACCAAGACTTTCTTTGAGTCCTGACTTCCATCTGATTTTTACACTGTAGTAGTTATTTATTGCTGTGTAACAAGTTACTCCCAAATTGAGTAGCTTAAAACAGCAAACGTTTATTATCTCATAAAGTTCCTCAGAGCTAGGAATTGGGGAGCAGCTTGGCTGGTCATTCCGGATCAGGGTTTCTCCTGAGGCTGGGGTCAAAGCGTTGGCCAGGGAAGCAGTCGTGTGAAAACTCGACTGGGGTGGAAGACATGCTTCCAATATCACTCACACGGCTGTTGGCAGGAGGCTGCAGTTTCTTGCAAGCTGGGCCTCTCCTTCGGGCTGTCTGAGTACCTTCGAGATAGGACCTGGCTTCCCTCAAATCAAGCGATCCAAAGGCAACAAGGCAGAGTGCAGCTAACCTCAAAAGTGATATACCGCGAATCCTGATGTATCCTATTGGTTTCATAGCCCAACCCTGATATGGTGTGTGAGGGGACTACCCCTGGGCATGAATACCAGAAGGCGAGGCTCAGTGGGGACTGTCTTGGAAAGTCGGCTAACACATGCATTTAACTTGTGTCCAATATTATTTCTTTAAGACCCTCCCCAGCCGCCCTACCACAATGGGTGCTCATGCGTTATCTGCAGACCTGATCTACAGAAAGCAGAGGCGGCGTGGTGTGGCAGAACGCATGCAGCGTGGGTAAGCAGAGCTAGACAGAATTGAGTTTGACTTCTTGCTCCACTTACAAGCTCTGTGGCTGTGAGCACTGACCTCATCTCTCTGAGTCTCAGTGTGCTCATCCTAAAATCGGCACAAATCTACTTGTATCCCTGGGAGGATTAACAATGATTACAGAGCCCAGATGTTGATCGGTATAAGCTGGTGTTGGATCTATGATAATGTGAATATTATTGTCATGTGTTAAGTTGCTAATGGTGCCTTGGTTCCATATAATCATTTGTTAAGTTCATTTGAAATGAATACAGGACTTTAAGGAATAAATGAATTAAGGAATTATTGGCTCCATGATTGGCTGGGTTAAAGGAGCTTTTTCAAAAATGTGTGTGTGTGTGTGTGTGTGTGTGTGTATGTGTATGTGTGTACGTGTGTATACCTTTTAGTTTCACGTAACTCATGTGCACATCGTGCTTTTTCAGTCTGAAAAAGTGACCCTCTGCAAGGTCCTCCCAGAACAGTGAGTCTCAGCTATGGTTAGAGGGTACAGGTTGGAGTTGGGTTCTGTTAGGAGCATCCCCGAATGGCTGCTGGTGGTAGCAACAGCCACCATAAGTGGACCTCTTAGCTGGCTCATTGAGGTAGTTTTATCTTCCTTTTGTTAAATTCTGGCCATGTGCTGTACACCGTGTTAAACACATTGCCTTTGTCCTCTCATTTAACCTCACAGGGAGCCTTGGAGATAGGTGGCCTTATTGGACTCATTTTGAAGATGAGGACACTGAGGTTCAGAGACATTAAGAAACTTACTAAAGGTGATACAGCTGATTGTCACCTACAGAAACACCAGTTGTTACTGCTTTAATTTCTCTGAAGTTGAGCAATAAATTGAACAGTGGAACAAAAGCAAATATTTGGAGTCCTAGGTTTATTTCCCATATTACCAGGACAGTTTCTGGATAAGACCACTTTCAGGGGTTTCCAGTGTGCCTCTCTGATAGAATCTAAACGTCTCCTCAGCTCAAGAAGCCACAGCTTTTTTTTTTGGTGGAGGTGGCTCTAACCCTTCCACTCACTGTACGTGTTTTCGTACACGAGTTGAAAATAACCATGACACAGCTAAGTGACTTGGAACTTTTTTAAAAAGTCATTCTCTTTATTCAGTTCTCAGCGTATTTGAAAGGTATTTAATACACGTAAGATTTTAGGGAGCCAGGACTCAAAGCAACCCTGTCGACTCCGAGGCCGTGCGCCCTCTCCGGCAGCGCGCCTGGGGTCTCCGCGTGGCCCCGGCCTGGCGGCACTGCGGCCATGCTTTGCTCAGTAATTGCGCCCTCCTCTCCCAGGCCCCGTGCTCTTCTCCTGCTGGAAGCCTGACCCTCACGGGATGTATTATGGATGCAAATAAACACAGCTGGGCTGAAGCTTGAAAAACAATTGCTGGAAATTTGTCTTTCTCTGGCTTTTTCTAGTTGCTAGCCTATTTATTTCTTGATTTTTTGATTTACAAAACTGCACCCTTTGTGATTCGCTTGCTCTCGGGGTAGGTACACAGCTAAACAGAGACTCTAAAACAAAACAGCCCCAAATGAAGACTAGCATGTTTGAAAGTGCAATCAGCAGCCCAGCAGGCACATTCAGCTGGGGTGAGCTTGTGAATATTCTACTCAGCTCCATTTGAGAGAGAATTCTCTCATCTGACATGGAATGGTGCTGAGAGTCTAACCTCTTTTCCCCATCAAAGCAGAGAAGGGCATTTTTTGGCCATCTTTCTTCCCCCACCTCCAAACACAGCCCCAGATACCAAATATTGTCAAAACGAAGCCCTCTGGGACTGAGATTCAGTAATATGCCATGCATTTTAAGGTGTTGAATAGACACAAATTATGGAATGGATGTGCCTTGGAATAAACATATTGGGCTTCTAAGCCAGCATTTCACTTCTCGGGAGGTCCTTCTCAGTTTCCTCTTTCTGTCTGGATGACTCGGCAGGAGTCAGCCAATGGTTTATAAAGGAAAGGAAGGAGACGGAGGATCAGAGACAAAGGTTGGCTCCCTTGAGTAAAAGCGTTTGGCAGGTATTGGGTAGAGCTGTTTGCTGCTCTGCCTTTTACCTCCCGACGCCCAGTGTTAGAAAAATGTCACAGTCAGAAGCTTTCCTGAAAGAAAGCGTTTCTTGAGCCATTTGCTAGCCAGAGAAGGACCAGGTGCGGGGGCATAAAATCTAAACCACCAGCAGCAGGGCACTGTGGGGCAGGCAACATGTCCCCTGCCTTGGACTGGATGGACACTTTCACATATTATGTTTTGGGGAAGAAAGATGTAAGCCGTTTTGAAAGAATTTGCATTGGCTACAGATCAGCGGGGGTGGGCAAAGGGGAAGCAGGGCAGTTCTGCGATAGCTGCGTAGTCTGTAAAAAGAAAATATACACTACTTCTTTTCCTTTTTTATTGAATTTATTGGGTGACCCTGGTTAACAAAATTCCAGGTTTCAGGCGTACAGTTCTATAATGTGTCACCTGTGCACTGTATTGTGTGTTCACCACCCCAATCAAGCTTCCTTCCGTCACCCTTCTCCCCCCTTTACCCTCCTCCACACACCCCTCCCCAGCAATCACCAAACGTGTCTATGTTTTCCATGTCCACAGTTTTTTTCTCTTTTTTTCTCAATCCATCTACGCCCCCACCCAGTCCCCCCTTCCCTGACAGCTGTCAGCCTGCTCTCTATCTGTGAGTCTGTGTCTGTTTTGCTTATTAGTTCATTTGTTCATTAGATTCCACATATAAGTGAGATCATGTAGTACTTGTCTTTCTCTGACTGGCTTATTTCACTTAGCATAATGCTCTCCAGTCCACCCATTCTGTTATAAAGGGTAAAATACCCTTTTTTGCCGCCGAGTAGTATTCCATCGTGTAGAAACATTTACTACTTTTGATTGGTTATGGGCCACAGCCCTGAACGCTCATGCATAGGCAAGATGCATGGCCTCTAGTTGGCGGCTGACACATACCTGAAAGTTGACGCAAAACTTGCACAAACATTCGGGAACACGAGCAGTCTTTTGTTAGGTGCCCCACAGCCATGACCTGGTTAACAATTCATGCCTCTCTCTCTTTCTCCCTCTCTTTCTCTCTTACTCTCTGGCCTGCTGTAATTTAATGTGGGACATTTCAGAATTTTTCTCTGTGCATATTGGGATTTGCCTACATCCAGGTATCTTTTACTTCTCAGAATTTTGCTTCTGTACATGTTGAGATTTTCTGCTTCCAGGTAACTGTGATGATGTAGCTTTATTTAGAGCTGGAGGATTACTTACCATTGCTGAGTTTTTCCTTGGAGGCATTTGCAATTATTGCAATTTGCAGAAAAAGAACTGGGGTGGGGGAGGGGCTCCACCTCTCCACCTTTCCAGAAATTTCTGTTGACCTTAACAGTTCTCATTTCATGCCAGAAGACGTATGATTTATGGGACTTGCTTGGTTTCTGAATGTAGCTTAAAGAAAAACATTACTAACAGGAGTCATGAATGCTACATTACCTATTTTAGATAGGCGAATCTTAATTGGAAACAAAACAAATAGAAGACGAATGAAAGGGAAAAGTTACGCTTCCTTAACCGGGAAAAAAGCCTTAAGTGGGCGGTTGCAAATTGTTATCCTTAATGACATTTCCCTCATCAATTTCATTGGCAGATGGTCACCTTGATGAATTGTGAGCTCCGCTCTGTTGTGGGACCAAGCTTTAATTTTTTATCTTCCCTGTCTTTTGAGAAGAGTCACCTTAGAAGGCAAATATGTTTTCTGACCGACTGAGCTAATTTTATCCTATTTCATTATCCTCCATTGATTTGCTTTCCCAGGTTTTGAATGAAACTGAGATATATGTGGCTGTTTGAGTATGTGGTGACTCCTGCGTAAACACCAGTTGTTGATACTTTAATTTCTTTGAAATGGAGCGGTAAATTGAAAAGTAGAGCAGAACCAAATATTTGTGGTACTAGGGTCATTTCCCAAATGACTAGAATAGTTTCTGAGGAAGGTCACATTAGGGATTTTAAGAGTACCCTTCTTATAGAATCTCAGTATCTTTCTCTGCCCAAGAGGCCACACCCTTTCTTTCTTTAAAAAACAAACGAACTGCGGAGCCACTGCCATTCGACAAAGGTGGAATCGATCAAGTTGAAAACGAGAGCAACCGAATTCAATGACTTGGGTCTTTAAAAAGCTATTCTGTCCTGTACAGAATTCTCAGTATATATGAAACACACAGTTCTCGTAAGTGTTTAAAAGACATCAGGCTTTATGGGAGAATCGTTTTCTTGCCAAACGTTTCTTACCACTGGCGTGAGAAAGGAAGGGAGCCTGAGAGTCAGTCGCAAAGAAAAACAAAAGGGAAAATTGATTTGGAAAAGGTTTCTCCTTTTCATTTTTTGGGCTTGGTGGGTGTTTTAGATGTGCCTGAATGCCTCGGTAGGATGTCGTCTGATTATAGCACGGCTCCCACAGCTGTGAGAAATACTGATGCAGTAAGGCCAGGTATTACTGACAAGGCCAGGTAAAGTTGCACCAAATTCTAACATGTTTATCATGGAAGGAGGTATGAGTACTTTTACTGTAAAATGATTTTCCCCGACATGAAAGATTAAAATAACTTCCACACGTCCTGTCCAAGAAGTGAATGGATTTATACGAAAGGGCTTCTTTATCATCTCCAGACCTATTCTCGCCCCTGCAAGGAAGTGATGAAATTTTATTGCTCAGAGGAAGAGAGCCAACTATATCGAGTACCTATTAGATACTAGGCATTGGCCCAGGTGCCTTACAGATGACGTGTCTTTTGATCCTCTCAGTGTTGTGCAATTGTCTTATTTGCTCAGTTTCAAGTGAGGAAAAAGAGACCGAACTCAATGCAGAATACATATTAGGCACTCAATATCTTGCAGTGAGGTGTGTTGGTTAAAAGTGGGATCTCTGGAGCTCGCCTTCCTGACTCAGGGTCCCCCCTGTGCCACTGACTAGCTGAATGATCTTGGGGGGGATTACTATGTCCGTAAACCTCAGTTTCCTCAACCATAAAATGGGGACACAGTCATTTAATCACTGTAGATGGTGGCCAGGAGATGACATAATCCATGTCATGTGCTGGTATATTATTGTTATCGTTACAGTTAAATGGATGAATGAATGAGTAGATGCTATTATTAGGCCATGAACTGTAGGGTAACTGCATTCCCTCATCCACCCCTGAAAGTGGCGGGAGCCCAGTAGTTCCTGACGTTCCTTCCCTGTTGGTCAGGATGCAAGATGTATGGGCTTGAAAGTGGCTCTGGGCGACTCTAGGGCCTGGCTCCGTTCACCCCAGCGACCTGAGACTGTGGCTGCTATGGAACGTGAACTCTTTCCTGGGTCGCCTTCATTTGAGGCCCACGTCCTTGTGCATGTCGAGCATGCCCATTTCAGTTAGACCCGTGGTTGTTGCTGTTGATACTTAACCTTATGGTAGTTTTGGCAGAAGAAAATCGCTCCTCTTGAATGTGACAAGGTGAGAAAATGGTGGGAAGCCCTCTCCTGAGGCACAGGATGAATAAAAACAAATAATTTCCAGGAGTTAAATCTTCTCTCTCCCTGAGGCTCCCTGGGTGCAGTAGTTTATTTCCATTTTGCCTGTTATAAAGGCAGCACCGATATTAACAATGGGAACAAAGCAAACTCACGAGTCTGCTTTCTACCACCTGAAAGTTCCTTAGGGCCCGTAGACTCATTTAGGAAAATTCATGTGCGCAAAACTCATTTGCAAAAGCAAATAAAATACGCGATCGCAAATGCTCTTTGCCTGGCGGGTCTAGGCGACCGGCTGGAAATGAGAATGCCTGTGCCTTGACCGCTTCCTCGCGGAGCTCAGTGGGCGCAGGCCGCCCCGTCTCCTCACAAGATGAGCCCGTGTGGAGCCACTCGATGTCAGACAACTTGAATGATTTGAAATCTTGGTATAACTCAGCTGGTTGTTAAGTCACTGTAGTGATTTGTGAGTTTCCTTTTTGAAAAATAATATTCACTCATCATGCCCTATGACTTCGAAAATATCTTTGGAAGTTCATTTATTAAGATGTCCAGCCAAGGACACCGGTCTGTGTTTATGTAAGTTTGGCTTTTATGTCCCTTTGGATTATAGATGCTGCTTTCCTTCCTGGTAAAAATTTTGGCTACGAGTGTGATGGGTGACAATGCCTAGGACACCTGAGTTGAGATAATTGGAAAAAAGAAACCCTTACTTGGAAACAATGTAGTACATAAGGATAAATGCAGCTACCAGAAAACTTATTTAAACCTCAAAGTCTTTGAGCTGCTTTTTCCATAGCAATCAAAATATATGAAGCAGGGATGAGGTAAGATGAATACGTAGGAGACTATCTGATACACAGCTACAGTTTTTCTCAGCCTTCAAATCTGTGGTTTGTTTTGGCCTGATTGGGTGATTTACTTATTCAACGAATACTATCTACTGAGCAGCTATGTATCCCAGGCTCTGCGCTGGGTGGCAGCGATATAAAAATGAACAAAGCAAACAAAAATCCCTGCCTTCTAGGCGCATATATTGTGATGGGGGAATAGATTTAGCAGAAGGATAATTTTAGAAATTTTACTTTTTTTCCCCCTGGGTGTTACAGATAGTATTTTATTTTAAACTTATTGAGTGTCCTTTGTGACCTGAATCCTGAAATGTAGTTTTATCAAATGTGGGAGCCTGAGAGTTTTCTCATGGACTTTTAGAAATCCGTAGAAAAATATGGCATTTGCTTTCTGGTGTGACTATAATGGAACCCATCCACTCCATTTGGGATATATATATATTTTTTTCCTGGCTTGTGGTCATGTTTTTTCCAGGATCAGGGACATAAGCCATTTTCCCATTGAACGCTCACTGTCTACGTGGCTCTACTCTGGCGACGCCTGGCCGTAGTATTTATACTATTAATGGCGGTGGTGCCAAGCAGCAGAGCACCAGCTGACCCTGTGGTTACTGGCAGAGTAAGAGTCATAAGGACCGATGGACATTTCTGTACACTGTCGTGTCGCCTCGGTTGTGAGAAGTGTAACAGATGCTTGGTAGCAATTAATAGTACATTTTGAAAAATGCTTCTTTTTAAACAATTAGAGCAGGTCAAAATCAGGATTATTCTATAATAATGTTAGAATAACGTCAGTCTCACTGTTGTATGCTCATACGTGCTTTCTTGGATGGGAAGGAGAGAGGAAGAATTACAGACAGCTCCTTAGGAAAGGTGCAGAATTAGGGTGTGTGTACGGAGGACTGCAGCTGCAGCACAGGGACCTCATAATCCAAGAGGGAACGGAGACAGAGACCCCCTGCCTTCATTTCCCAGAATCTTTCTATAAAGTCCCCAGCCAGACCCTTAGAGGAGCTGCTAATTGCTAATGAGTCGCAAAGTTGATGGATTTTACATTCGTCTCTTCTTATTTCCCTGCTGCCACCCCCAGGTGGAAATGTCGATCAAGAGAGAAATGTCTAAGGTGGGGAAGGAGAGAAAAGATGCAGCAGAGATGAGAAGGGCAAGTCTACTCCAGGCAGGTGAACCACTCTTGAATAAGCAAGGCGTCTCCTGTCCCTAGGAACACGAAACAAAATAAAATAGAAAATGAGTTCATTCCTAACTATTTCTATCAGATTCACCCGTCCCGGTAACCAATTCTCTGTTTACCTTCTATTCTGTTTAGTCCTTGCCACCAAGGAAATTCAGCTGTTTTCAAAGAACACAATCTATGTTGTGTTTCAGTCAGTCTTATTATCTTGATGTAAATATTATCAATTGCAGCCTGTCACATCTTCCTCCACTGAAGAAGGGAATTGCTTCCTGACACTAGAGTTTCTCTAAAGGTAACACAAGCAGAGAAATTGCATCTTCTATTAGGAATTCTAGCAGCAAGGACACCAGGAGGCAGCCAGGGCATGCCATCATAATCAAATATTTTCCAGTCCTCCACAATTTAAAATTTAAAAAAGCATGTATAAGACAAGTAGCTTGCTGTTGGACCTGCTGGAGGAGAAGATCAAACAAATAGTTAAATGAAAGGAAAGCATTGTTGCTTATTCATGTGGTTGTACAAAGACCCCAGCATTTCAGCCTCGGTGGGGTGCATGTCCCTGGATTTCGGTGTCGAAATGTATTTGTTGAACAACTTCCCTCTAACAAGCTCAGGACTTACAAAGAACTCTATGTACCTGCCCCCAATTAGGTTTGTCTATGTACTTTCTACCCTCTCCTCTCTGCAGGGACAAGACAGACTTTTCAGAATCATCCCCTTGCCTCTAGGAAGAGTGGGATTTAACCTTACAGGCAGAAAGATGCCTCCCATAGTCTTCAGTATTTGCAAAGAATGTTCTTAATCATCTTCGAGTAACATAGTGCACCAAAGAGTTTTTCCCATTGTCAAGCCCCAATCTCCATCATGGCCATTTTAGTCCTTCTCCTACTACGTCTTCACTGAGCGCTGGGTCCCTGTCGTGTATATAACACCTTAGTATTTGGGGGCAGAATCTGCAGTGAATGGAAGCTACTGAGAGTGACATCTGTTTTTCTCCAGTGAATCAGGAATCTGTGAATAGTAATTTTGGTAGCTGTTGAGAATTCTGGATCCCAACTAACTCCACTAAATGGAGGAACTCCCTAGAGATCTAATGATAATGTTTACATATAATTAGCTTGTTGAGGAGTCTTATCTTGTTGGGGTTTATGCCTACATAAAATGGTTTTATTTTCCCTACTCACTGCACTCAACTGTATTGTGTTGAATCCTACTTTCCTGCTGGGAAGCTAGTTTCTTAGCAACGTCTAATTTCCTGTCATTTTCAATTATTAGTATGGTCTCATTTGGGTATTTAAGACCTAGTCCTGTTCATTTACAAAAAGATTAATATCAAACTTGATTCAACATGTATCCTCTCTCCCCCTCAGTTATCTGCAGTTGCGTGCATAGGTGCGCTCTGGTTCCGAGACATGTTTTGTTTTGTTTTTTCCTTCTAGGACCTAGGTCCTCTGGAGCTGAGGCTAAGAGGAGGGAGGGGGAAAATTGAGGGGTTTTTACAGCATTGTTAAGATGTCAGAGGTGGGCAGGCCTCAGGCCACGCTCGCCCTGGTTCAGACAGATTTTTCTGATGGGGCGGTCTCTGTTGAAATGGTCTCGGCATAGCGTTATGCTTTGCTTTCTTGGGGCAAGACCATTCCCTCCACCTCCACCCCTGCGGATATGAGCGCTGCCTCCCCTTGGCCTTGTCGGTGGTCACATCGCCAACCTCTTCTTCGGGGTGGGCACACTGTAGCTTGGGCACTCCTCAGGCACCAGTGCTTCAGGCCTTCTTCCTCAGGGACAATGGAAATCCCTGGAGCATTCTTCTGCCCCCTGAGAACTGAGCATCCTGGAGGGGTGGGGCTTCCCATCTTCCTCCCAGGCATGCCACATTGGATCCCATGGAAATCTCTAGATTTTCCTGGGCACCTGGTTCCATGTTCACAGGAATATCAAATTTCACATGGCACATGGTACGGATCCCTTCTCCTCCCCACAGCGCGTCATACTCCTAGGCTTTCAGACAGGCTCCCAGAACTGCCTCCCTACTGCTGCCCTCTGCTGGCAGCACCGGGGACTCCCTGTGCCTCTGCCTCTCAGCAGGGGTCCAGACCCACCTCTCTCAGGCATCCGCAGTCGTTCTGAATGATTCTCATGGCCCAGACTGCCTTCCTCACTTAGGGAGGGAAAGAACCTGCCCTTTTGCTCAACCCGGGCCTCCCCACAATTCTACGCGTCTCTTGTTCCCTGTTAGACTGGTGGGTGGGGTCTGGGGTGGACAGGGTGGTCCCAGAGGACTTGGTTGGTGGTAGGGCCATTTCTGCTGCCTCTTACCAAGCCCTGCAGGGAGATGGTTGATTCCAACTGCTGGGGGCTTTCTCTAGAATGTGGAGTAATTAAGTGGCTTTAGTTTTGGACCAGAAGAGTGTTTTAAGATGCTGAAACACATGTATTATAACATTTATCCACAGATAGATACATAATGATACGTGGGTATATCCCAGGATCTAGCGTAGGCTCCAGGATACTGCTCTGTCACCTTTTTCACATACAATTCACAAAACCCCATGAACCCAGAGTACAAAGAAGTGCAATAAACTCTGATTTTCCCCATGACTCCAAATGTCAAATTTCAAAGTTTAGAAAAAAAAAATTACACTGGTGCTCCTTCATTGCTTGTTCCTCAACACATTTCTTCTGTTGTGGAACCCAGAACTGCATCCCAGTCTGACCGAGAAAGTTAAATGAGTAAATAAATATGAAAGTATCTACAAAATCATGTGACCTACAAATATATGCTAGCATCACGGTTACTTACAGATTTTTAAATTTATTTTTATTTTTTAGGCAGAGGGGAAGGGAGGGAGAAAGAGAGGGAGCGAAATATCAATGTGTGGTTGCCTGTCACGAGAGCCCTACTGGGGACCTGACCTGCAACCCAGGCATGTGCCCTGACTAGGGAATCGAACCTGCAACCTTTTGGTTTGCAGGCCAATGCCCAATCCACTGAGCTACACCAGCTGGGGCATGGTTACTTATAATTGTACATGAGAGTTTTACATATGAACACACATACCTACAGGTCTTATTTTAGTTTGGTATATGAAAATAAGTTGGTGTCTGAAATAGATTTTTCATTTCATTGCTATATATTGTACTAATCAATTTAGACTGCGGCTAGTCTTGAGCCGGACTGACTGGGTGTTAAAACTGGCACTATGATTTTAGGCAAATGGCTTAATCTCTCTGAGTCTCAATTTCCTCACCTGTAAATGGAGATAACAACAGTGTCTTCTTCATGGAGTTGTGGGTATCAAATGGATTAGTTCATATAAATACACTTTACCTTAAAAAAGTGTCTTGTGTTATGGTCAGCCCTCAAAGATGAGCTATGATTATATACCTGTATTAACAACATAAAAAATGGGAAATTTCTTATTTTTTTCCTGTATTCTAAATGT
Source organism: Mormoops blainvillei (assembly GCA_004026545.1). NCBI lineage: Eukaryota > Metazoa > Chordata > Mammalia > Chiroptera > Mormoopidae > Mormoops > Mormoops blainvillei. The sequence continues at coordinate 24,924 of PVJD01004681.1, forward strand.
TTTAAATAGGAATTAAATGGATAAAACTAGCCTTTACTTTGTGGTGAAGCTGGTTTTTAAACATTCACCTCGAAGATTACCGACGGGACAGGTAGGGGTTAGAGTAGTGTGAGAAATCTCTCGATATGATTGGAGTCAGATTTACCTGCAGCTTATCAAGGTAGCAGTACTATTCTGCATCAGCTACTCATTCAAAAGAGCAGGCTAGAAAGTTACACAGGCACCACACGCAGAAACAAATGAGAATATACGTGATCATCTGTATTACCAGGATTGCCACCTGGACATTCATTACTAAGTAACAAGTCTGTATACCTTTTTCTTTCAACCCGAACTTGCACTTGTTTTCCTTTCGCTGCTTCCTGTTGGCTATATCCAGCTCTTCTTTGAAAGGCTGCATGTTTTCAGATTGGTATCAAAGGAAAAAGTTTGACTTCACGGTTCTTTCCAAATGGCTTCTCAATATTTCATTTATTGTTTCAGCTTCATCGCTTTCCTAACCTTCCAACTGTGCACAACCCTTATTAGCTTTATTGGCTTACCCGACTCAAATTGATTTTGTTGAATTTTCTGGACCGTTTATGTATTTATTTCCTTATGTCCTTTCTATTTTTATCTGCCCATTTCAAGCTTTCATTCTAAATTTATTGCAGATGCTAAGTCTTAGCGGTCTTGATCTTCTCAGCAAATATTTGTCAGGTTGCAATTTTTTTTATTTGTTACCAAAAGCCAAATTTAAACAATGCTAATCTTGTTCTAATTTGGTTTGTATAAGCCTTACTCCTGTCACTTAGAAAATAACAAATGTTAATTTCTGGTTCTTCCTTCCCTGTGTGTTATTCCTTCATCCTTCATGCACTGCAGTTAATTAAAAAAAAAAAAAATTGAAGCAATAGGAACCACATTTGAACCTGAACTTTAAACAAAAAGCGTTTTGGCGAGAACACTGAAGGGGAGTGTTGGGGGCGGGCGGGGGGTGGGGCGCAGTTCTCCGACCTGCTCCTGCTGTTGTCCCCCTTCCCTGTTTTACCAGGGGGTGGGGTGGGGGCTGGGGATGGGAGGTGCGGCTGATCCCAGCTTGTGGCAGGTGCCCCGCAGCATCCCTGAGTGGCAGCTGCTGCCTGTGCACAGGTCTTTGTGGTGGCTGCTTCTACGGGCTGGATTATGTAGACTGCTGGAGCGGAATTCCTAGTTTTATGTGCCTATGTTTGGACTTCCATTGTGGGTGAGTGGCAAGGGCAGGGAGAGGCAAGTGCTGCAGGGGGCTCTGGAGCATGACATGAGAGGGTTTCTCAAACCCTAATTTCACTTCCCAAATAGGTATTGTAATCAGACGTGAGATTCAGATCCTGGCCCCACAGCGAGAGTTTGCCAAAGCTCATGTCTGCGCTCCCCGCCATCCACTGGTCCCAGGCTGCTCGGGGGCCGTGCTCCCTCCACATGGCTGCTGGCTGCTGTTAAAACAGCATCTCACTCCCTCTTTTCTTTCTCTCTGGGAACTTGCAGGCCATGCCTGTTCAAGAAGGCTCAGCTTATGTTGTGCTACCTCCAGGAAGCCCTCCCTGACTACCCCAGTCCCCGCTACCTCTCAATGGTCTAAACCAGGCATCAGCACACTACTGCTTGTGGGCCAGGTCTAGCCCACTGCCTGTTTTTGTAAAGAAACTTTAAAAATTAGATCATATAGCTACATACCTGAAACTAATACAACATAATGTTGAATGTAAATTGTAATTGAAAAATAGAATTCAAAAACACACGGATAATATTGGAAGAAAACATATAGCTGCATTCAGTTGCTTACGTATCGCCTGTGGCTGCCCTCAGGATCCAATGGTAGAACTGATCAGTTGTGACGGAGACCGCAGAAGAAGTTGGGGACCCTCTCCTCAACTGAGAGGGTTTAGTGCCCGCACCTCTCAGCATGCTGTGTAATAAATGTTGCTATTTTGCAGTTTGTAGAACTCTCAGTTTTAAATTTAGAATAGTCTTTTATTATTTTCCCAGACATTTTGCTCACAGAACAAATAATCTTAAAATTACACTTGGAGATTGGGGTGAGTTCCCCACAAGGGACCAAGGGAACCCACAGGCAATTTTATTTTCAAAATGCAACGTTCATTTGTCATTGTTGTCAGGTGATTGCAGATAAAGCTCTCAGAGCATGGCTTTGTACCTAAATTTCCGTCTGACACAGAGCTCATACGTGTTACTGATCTCAGTGTAAGAACATAAATCTGATCAAATTTCCATAAGGATGTGCGAAGATATAACTTAATCGAATCATTTCTATGGCAGTCTGAATACACACACAGCTTTAGAAGGTTAGCACTTACTTTAAAAATAATACTAATGGGATCCTCTTGGACACTCAGGTGTCCCACTTTGCAAGAATCTGACTTGCAATGGGTGTGAAGGTGAGAATACGCTTAACTCTGTGTCCCAGAGCTAGAGTTATCCATTCGTCTTCTCTCCTGCCCAGCGGCCAGCCCATCCCCAGGGTGGAATACACGGAGGAAGAAACTAAAACTTGGGGTGTTGTATTCCGGGAGCTCTCCAAGCTCTATCCCACGCACGCTTGCCGGGAGTATTTGAAAAACTTCCCCCTGCTGACTAAATACTGTGGCTACAGGGAGGACAACGTGCCTCAACTTGAAGACGTCTCCACGTTTCTGAAAGGTAAGGCTTCATACAGGCTTACATCCAGGCCATCATCCTCATTTGCCTTCCAAGGACACACATCTCCTTCTCTTCTCTGAGTCTGACCCTCCTGCCTCCACCCTAGGCACCTTTGTAATTACAGCAGCCTGACCTGAAAAATCCAGGATCATCTCTGCATCTCTGGATCCTTCACCTAATCACATCTGCAAAGTCCATTTTGCCACAGAAGGAAACACATTCACAGATTCAGGGGACCTGGACACGAACATCCTTTGAGGGCCATTAGTCCGCTTGCTGTGGTCTCCAAGGATTATGCCACTTCTAGCTTTGCGACCCATCGGGAACCTGTCCTTTTCTTCCATTTCCCATGCTACCACCCGAATGGAGATCGCCATCGTTTTGTAACCTTGATGATATCTTTACCCCTCTACTATCCTGTCCACTGCTTCTGGATAGAGCTCCCCAAATATTACTTTCCTCCTGGCATCTCTGCTCAGGAGGTATCAGTGCCTCTCCTTAGTTTTTATTGGGGTTGGAACACTTTTTTCCCCCCGTAAGACCAAATAGTAAATATTTTAGGCTTTGCGGGCTAAGAGGCAAAATTGGGGCCATTACATAGGTACTTATATACCATCGAAATGTGACTATTAAAGAATGTAAAAACTATTCCTCGCTCACAGGATATACCAAAAAACACATCTAGCTGGATTTGGCTGACAGGTGGTAGTTTGCTGATCTCTGGTTCATACTGTCAAGTTCTGAACTGCTCAACCTCGATTCAAGGCCCAGACCCAGCTTTCCAAGTTTGTCTCCTGCTGTAACGGCTACCCAAGCCCTCTGTTCCAGCCACTCTCCACACCTTTGGTTAGGCTCTGCCCCTTGCTGGAAAAGTCAATCCGTTTTCCTCTACTCAAGTTCTACCTACTTTTCAAGACTCAAAGCCAACCCTGCCTCCTCCCCCAGTCCTGATCATAACAGCCATCATGACCTGCCCCGCCCTGATTTACTTTGTTCTAGACCATGGGTGTATTAAGAGAGATAGGCGTGGTCTGATAGCAGGTGCACTAGAACCACCTAGCGCAATGGGAGCGTGAACAACATTTGTTACTGAGGGGATGAGGTTGAGAATCAGCACCTATTTACATAATGGCTTATGTTATTGTTTTATTCTTCTTCTTCTTAAATTGAATTTATTGGGGTGACTTTGGCCCACGGTATCATACAGGTTTCAAGTGTACAGTTCAACAAAATATCATCTGCACCCTGAATCGTGTGTCTGCCACCGCAAGCAAAGTCTCTTTCCATCCCCATTTCCCCCATTTGCTCACCTCCACTCACTCCCAACACACCTTACGTTATTTTTATTTAACTAGAGTATATTTTCCCTAATAGACCTGTCTCTGGCATAGCCCTGTTTATTTGCCACAGAGTTATATGCATGTTATATATTTACCATGGACTCGATTGCTCATATACAGGGATTGCTTTTTACCGTATTGTTTCTCAAACCCCAGTAATTAGAAAACCATCTCGTGATTTTTGCCATATCTGTCTCTCAGCTGAACCTTTTTATTATGAGAGGGGGTGTATAGTATAGCACGGATTCTGGGTGAGTCTCAGGAGTTGGGAGGGGAAGTTAATTGATATAACTTAAAGCTCTAGCATTATTGTTTAACCCAGATTAAGCATAGCAAAATCTTCGTTATTATTACTGTTCTTGTTGTTAGTGCTGCTTTTATAAAATTTATTTTGTTTTTAGATAGAGGGGACGACAGGGAGAAAGAGAGGGAGAGAAACATTAATATGTGGCTGCCTCTCAGTCGCCCCCCACTGGAGACCCAGCCTGCAACCCAGGCGTGTGTGCTCTGATCTGCCGGGAATCGAACCAGCGGCCCTTTGGTTCACAGGCCGACTCCCTTTCCACTGAGCTATACCAGCCAGGACTGTTTCTCACCCCACCTTGGTGAACTGGTTACTGGGAAAGCAGGTTGCATCTCTCATTGGCACATAGCAAGCACAATGTCAGTGTACGGGTTGTTATTGCTTTTACCTGATTTACTTGTAAAATACCTAATTTATTGAAAAAGGAAACTTTTTATCAATGGTATTCACAAGTTCAACTTCTTGATGTGATAGATACATATTTTAAAAATTTATATAAAAATAAAGGGCATAACTATTAAAATGAAGACTATTCCCCCGTGCACCACTACTCATATCCTGCATGTGGAATACACTGGCTTAACTGATACAAAATCGAAGAAGAAAATACACTTATCTTTTTGATATTCAATGGGGAACAACCCAAAAACAAAAGCTTTGGAATGAGCATAATAGTGTTAGAATTATGGGCCAGAGGAGGCCTGAGGACAAGGGTATTTCCATGTAGACACCAGAAACTCCAGGGGCACTGGTTTTATAAGCTTAGTTAGGTTTTTTGTCTTTATAAACCGTTTCTGACCATGCTAAGGTGCTCTCCCCTAAAGGGGGAAGGCTTTCAGAAGGGGAGCCTTGACTGCTCTTTACTGTGCTGGTATCTGAGATAAGAGTAGCCTTCTGTCGTAAATGTTCTGGGCCCTCGTGAGAAGGAAGCCATGGGTAGCCCTTAAACTGAGAGCACTGATCATCCATCCACAGCCTAATTGAGTTAGCAGTGTAGAGCAGTTCATAGATTTTATTATATTCTCCTTATTTTATTCCCTCTTACAATAAACCAATAAAGCATGCAGAACTTTAGTGTGCCTCTTCTGATTATGGTACCTGATGTGACTGTCTTCATACCGTCACAGGAAACAGCAATATAGAACGAAGGAGTTAGGTGGTGTTGACAAAAGAAGGCTGGCATGGGAGCCGATCCTATGATGGTGGTGAAGGGGGGGAACTGGCTTTGTTAACTGACCATACTTTAAAAAGGCACCAGCTAATACGTGGTAAGCATCACTTTAGATTGTAATCTTCTCCTGTGTATTTGAGCTTCCTTGTTCGAATTTGGCTTCTGGATTTAAATCCTTAAATATTTTTTCACCTTTCCTTCCATTTTCATAAATGTCTGGTTTCCCTGGAAACCATCATTTGATAGCGTAGTTTAGTAATCAGAAGGCACGAATGTGACAGCTATTAACAGCAGAGTTGCCCCTTGAACAACGTAGGGGCCCCCAGCACAGTTGAAAATCTGCATATGACTTGACTGTACAGTTGGCCCTTCTCATTCCAGATTCAACCATCCACAGATCAAAAGTACTGAAAATGTAGCTGGGAATGTGAAAATAGTTTTTCTGATCCACAGCTACTTGAATCTGCAAGTGTGAAACCTGTGGAGAGGACGTGCGGACTATATTTACTGAAATAAACCCACATATAAATGAACCTGGGTGCTTCACATCTGTGTGGTTCAAGGGTCAACTGTATATGTCATTCAGTTATCAAGGGTTTTAGGACCTTGATTACTTTGTTCTAGAACATCCTTGTAAATAACTGGAAGCCCTCCTTGGGCCCTCAAGTCCTGTTGGCTTATTATTTAGTTGGCTTTTTCTGTTGTCTCTTTAGAAAGATCTGGCTTCACGGTGAGGCCAGTGGCTGGATACCTGAGCCCACGAGACTTTCTGGCAGGACTGGCCTACAGGGTGTTCCACTGTACCCAGTACATCCGGCATGGCTCAGACCCCCTCTACACCCCAGAACCGTGAGTACCCACACTGCCTAGGCTGGATGGAGACCCCACACTGAGAGGTAGTTAATGTTGACTTTACTTGAAAGTGACTTAGGACCTCTTTTCCTCCTAAGTTCACTCTTCTAACCTCGGGAAGGGAGAAGTTACTGAAAGGCCAGGCTCCTCAGCTGTGTCTGCGGGGCCTCCGACAGTGTTTCTCTAGCTCGTCTCTCTAACTCAGTCCCCACGCTGGCCCGTTTGCTTTGGCCCGGCTGTTGATGGCATTGCCCCGTAAGCCGTATGTAGTTTTTATAAAGCCATGATCCCTATAGACAGTTACGGCAGTGTTGTATTGAAAGAAGCAGGGGTCACACCAAAAGTCCAATAATCAGGATAATTCCCACATTGCAGGCTTTACCCTCATCAACTCATTTACTCCACATAGCAACGCTGTGATGTAGGTACTGTTATTATCTCCATTTTTTACTGATGAGGAGATGCAGGCACAGAGGGCAAAGGAAGCGTGGACACGTGTGCCTCCCCCATGAGGATGCTCCTCTCGTGTTAAGCAGGTTACATATGCATGACAACTCTTATCTCTAATCTCCTCCCCTTTCATCTTTACATCACCCTCAAACTCAGAAGTCTGAGCTATGACCTTCCTGCCGCTCTAGTTTCTTAGGTGCTCCCCCAGGCCTACCTACCGCCTCTAGATTCATGTGGGGTTTGGGATTCTTCGCTGTCTTCTTTTTTTAATCCTTACCTGAGGATTTGTTTATTGATTTTAGAGAGAGAAGAAGGGGGCAGAGAGAGAGACAGAGATAGAGAGAGAGACAGAGACACACACACACACACACATCGATGTGAGAGAGAAACATCAATAGGTTGCCTCCTGAACACACCCCAAATGGGGATTGAACCCATGACGGAGGTTATGTGCCCTGACCGGGGATGGAACTTGAAACCCTTTAGTGTATGGGATGATGCTTCAACCAACGGAGTGACACAGTCAGGGCAGGGTTTGTGATTCTTCTTTGGCTCTGTCAGCTTTCTGCAAGAGAATTTGTCTTTGGGGCATTTAACATTTCTCCCCCTGACAATGGCTAGGCCAACAACGCAGAGAGAAGCAAGTGGTGATGCTGTACTGCTCTGTCATGGGTGGGGACAGAGGGTAAGCTGTGAGCCCCTTGTTAATGATCATCCTCATGACACATGGCATTGTAGAGTCTCTCAACGTGAAACACCCTGGGCCCTTTTTCTGAACTTACTGAATTTTCCACTGGCTTCCAGGCGTCCACAAGTTTCATCTTCTTTGAAACATTCTCTTGCCATCCTGTGCACAATCACTCCCTCCTCAGAAAACTTGCCGTTTACCCTCCTTATTTCCCATCTGTTACATGTCTTTAACCGTGCATCTTTTCACATGTTAAACCGTGTCTTACATCCTCCTTGGAATCGTAAACTACTTGAGTGCTCTGAATTACATTTCTTTTGTGCTTTACAAAAATTGAACAAACATTTATTGGAAGGCAGCTATCTGCTTGGATTGTTTGGGAATGAGACAAGGTCCCTGCCCTCCTGGAAGAATGGGAGGGACAATGGTCAGCATATAAACAGGTAGATCAGTGATTTTCAGCCTTTTCCATCTCATGGCACATGTAAGCTAATTACCAAATTCCACGGCTCACTAAAAAATATATTTTTGCTGATTTGACCCCCAAAATAGGCACAATTTTGATTCGTTCACACCAAATAGATATTCTTGTGTTGGCTGTTACCGTGTTTTTATTCAACAATCTGAGGGAAAAGAGATCAGTGACCCTTCCTGAATAGTCAAGTATTGCGTGTTTAAAAAATTCTTGCAGCATGCCAGTTGGAAATCACTGAGATAGATAGATAGATGGATAGATAGATAGATAGATAGACAGACAGACAGACAGACAGATAGATAATATGGTGTCAGGTACAAGTGCTATGATATGCTTAAAATGCTGTGAAGACAAATACCACAGGGTGGGGAAATGAAGAGTGATGCGAAACGCTTTTTTGGATTGCATCTTAGGGCAACCTCTTGGGAGGAGACCAGACTATATCTGGGGAGGGGTGAGCACATTCCAGGTGGAGAGAGAGGAGAAAAAGCAAAGACTCCCTGTGCTCCATTCAAATGATGTCCAACCCTATCCTGGCTCTAATTTGTCACCCATTTGTTATACTGTGATTTATAATAAGAAATACATATTTGGTCTTTGTCCCCATTTCCAGTACAAAGCTTCTAAAACCTTCGAAATTCCCTTAGTAACAGAGATAATGTTGTCTCTTGTTATATTAATGAGGTGGCTTTTGGAAAGCCCTTAGGTCATCTAAGAAAGTGAGCTGGTTGTCAGGGGATCCAACCCTGAGATGGGAGGGCTGGCACTTTCAGTCCCACCCTCTTGGCCTCTGGAGAGCGAAGAGGGGTTGGAGGTTGACGTGGCTGCCGGCGGCCAATGATTTAATCAATTGAGCTTGTGTAATGAAGCTTCCATAAAATCTCAAAAGGATGGTGTTCATAGAGCTTCCGGGAAGCTCCTCACCCCTTCCCACACACTGCCCCGCATGTGTCTTCAACAGGATGTTCATCTGTAGCCTATATCATATCCTTGTATAACAAACCGGTAATCTAGTGAGTGAGATGCTTCTCTGAGTCTGTGAGCTACTCTAGCAAGTTAATCGACCCTGAGGAGGGGCCATGGAAACTTCTGATTTATAACCAGTCAGTCAGAAGCTCAGGTAACAATCTGGACTTACGACTGGTGTCTGAGACCCAAGGCAGAGGCTGTTGGAACCTCCGATCTAAAGCCAGTGGGTCCAAAGCGCAGGCGACAATCTAGGCTTGTGACTGGGGTCTTAAGCGGCCTGGGGAGGGCAGTCTGGTAGGAGTGAACCCTTAACCTATAGAATCTGTTTTTTTTTTTCTGGGTTGAGAGTGTCAGAATTGAGTTAAATTGTAGGGACACCCAGCTGGTGTCCAAGAATTGCTCCTTGTTTGTGAATTTGTTGGAACTGGGTCCAGGAACCCAAAAGACCATGGTTCTTCAGGTCACTGGGGTTATCACTTGGCTTATGATGCTGCTTTACTTAAATAATCTTGTGACTAATGGGCTGCCATGGACTTCACTGGGAGCAGAGAGTCCTGGGAGGTTTAAGCAGTTAAGTAGCTGATGGGCAGAGATTGCAGCTGAGCCTCCAAAGTGCCCCTCCTCCTTTAAGGTGGGCATGAGGATCACTGATCAGGTGGGTCCCTGCAGAGGCTCTGCATTGTTTTTTGTTTGTTTGTTTGCTTGTTTAGCCTTTTCAGCTTCCCTGAAAGTGTTAAACAAAGGTTACTTATAGGACTCAAGACATTTGGAAAAGAAATGCTTCTTACAGTGGAGCAAGGGCTCAAAGGAGTGTTGTCAGAGTTAGAAAGGCAATCTCTAAATCTAGTCCAGAGGGTTTACAAATGGCCCTGTTTACAAATAGTAGGCACTTTGTTAGTTCCCTCTGAATACGTGGCCCTCCTGAGACCTGTGATAGCACGCCAATAGGTGTGCAGAGAGAGAGGGCGAAGAAATGAGATTTTAGCCACAGAGGTCTATAAAATTTTGGGATAATGTGTTACATTTTTACCAAAGTACTTTCAGCCAATTCATTCAGCAAACATTTATGTGCAATGCTAGCAGGGAGATGCAGTGGATTCAAATATGAATAAAATATAGCAGATGTTTTTTAAAGCAGCTCACATTCTGGCAGGGGAGATAGAAACATAAATAATTATAAAGGACTGTGGTTAGGACTATAATGGGCTGTGTACAAAGTCTTAGAGGAGCAGAGAGGAGAGAGCAGTCTTAAAAGGCTTTTCGCAGGAGGTGTAACTGAATGGGAGTCTAGAAAGGGGGACAGGGAATTCATTTTTTGGATAAGGCAGGGTGTGGAGGGGAGGGAAAACTTGCAAGTCAAGAAAATAGTTAAGTGCCACGTTGTGGAGGCATGAGAGGGGCAAAAATGATCGAGCCTCGCTACACCGGAGTGGCCAGAGCCTAGGTTATGCATTAGCCATGAAATGTTTCCTCGGTCCTTAGTGTAAATGGCCATTTGTCAAACTGGGACCTCTGTGCTGAATTCTCTAGGCAGTAGGGAGTTATCCAGGCTTCTCAGGCATGATCTTTTTTGAGAAGGATGATGGGGGTGGGGACCAGGGAACTGTGGAGAATGAACTGGATGGAAAAGCAGACAGGGAACTCACATTCCGGGGAAGGAATGTAGTGTATAGGGTGTTGAACTAGGGAAAGTCAATGGGAGAGGACAAGAGGACACCTGTGTGGAAAAGCAAGCGGGTGAGGAGAGGGGAGGGTCCCTAAGGTAGTGCTGAGGTTTTTAGATTGGGAAGCTGAATGAATAGTTATTTCTAACAGTGGCTGAGGATATTGGAGGAGGATCCTACTTAGAGGGAAGAGGGAAGGGAGTAGGGGGAGGAGGATCTGGGATTGGGGCATGTTGTCTTTGTGGGGCCCATGGTTGGGACCTCCAGATGGAGAAGGCTCTGGTGGGTGGAAATTAGGGTCGAAATTCAGAAGTACGGAGATAAATTAAATCTCTCACTATAGACTTCAGCATTTTCTAACTCCAACACAGGCAAGAGGAGACTAAGTCTGAGGACGGAAACTTGGGATTCGCTAATCTAGGGTTGTTTTTGCAGGTTCTCTTACTATTGGTGGGTTTGATACCACTCTTTAAAAACAATTATCATTTTGTGAATAAGTAACACATGTGCATGATTCAGAATTCAAAGCTACGAAAAGGTATGAGCACTGACTTCCTTTCTCTTCTCTGCCCCCTGGACACCCGCTTCATCTTCCCTAGAGGCAACCGCCTCTACCTGTTCCCAGGGCGTCCTTCCTGAAACACAATGCAGACAAAAGTCTCAGCAAAGATCTCTTTAATCCTTATGTGTTGCAAAGTCCTAAATTCCTCCCTAAATTCAAGCCATGCAGTTTGAATCTATGGGACACTGTACAGGGAGTGCCATTTCCTGCCCAAGTACTTCCATGGGCATCGTCTTTGTAATAAAATCCCATTTCCTCAATTGAAAACCAACAAGAGGGCAGATCCTTCAATTTGTGAAGTTCAGCTTGGCCACTGTGTTTAATGCCGCACTCTGCTTCCAAACAACTGCCTTCAGCTGCTGAGCTGGTGCGGCGGGGGCAGTGCTGATGAGACAAAGTTGATCCCCGAAGATGAAGGTAGAAATGAGGGTGAAAGCAACAAGAGGACATTACCTGAAAAAAGAATTTTATTTTTCTTTTCAGTCTGGGTAGAAGGTACGTTGATGTCGCCGCTTTCAACGCACATCGGGTTTTAAATATGTCTTTGGCTTGCTTTTGCGTTTTACATTTTAAAGACTCTGGATTCTCTCAACCTGGCCAGACAATGAGACTTGAATTTAAAAAATGACGGCAGATTGGATTGGTTTCCTGGGGAGAGCTTTCTGACCTGGAGGGCTCCAGAGACAGTCCTGGGGAATTAGTGACTTCTGCTTTTCTCGGTGGGAGGAGGTGCTTTGCTGTGTCCTGGACTGAAAGGTGTGAATGCTTCTGGAAGTGGGGAGGTATTCTTGTCTTTTCTCCCTTGGAGCAGTGCCCGAAGCAACGATTCGGCCCTTTGTTGGTGCATGGCTGCAGGCTTTGATCAGCTGTGATCGCAAGCGACTTTGTCACTAATTGAGTATTGAAATTTGCCAATGATTTCCTTTAAAAAATCAATTGGGTCAAATTCAAGGTTGTTCCAATAATAGCATCCCTCTCCCTCAGTGGAATGAGAGAGAAAGATGGAGAGTTCCAAATTGCATGGGCATGTGAGCATCACCCAGCATGTGGGTAGTGGCAGAACACAAGTTTGAGAAGCCCAGCAGTCTCCTGGTTCCTCTTCGCCTCTCTGGGAAGTCCACTGTGGGCTGTGTCAGAGTGCGTCCTCGGGCCTCCTCACCTTCTCTTAGGACTGGGTTTCTCAACCGTAGCACTTTTGATATTTCGGGCCGGATAATTCTTTGTTGTGGGGAGCAGTCCTGTAGGATGTTTGGCAGCATCCCTGGCCTCTACCCCTTAGATGTCAAGAGCGTCCTTTCCACTGCTGTTAGATATGACGACCAAAAATGTCTCCAGGTATTGCCAAATGTCGTCTGCAGGCCACATCATCCCCAGTGAGAACCACTGTTCTAGAAGAAGAAATTTGACAAGTCCCGTTAACATTGCTTCTCTGTCTGTTAATTATCAGGCTCCTTCCTCTTAGAAGCAATCTGTAGACTTTGTTTTCTTTCTAAAACACCAACCTGAGTGTAGCATTCCCTTTTTCAACTTCTGTTGGTTCCCTGTTAATGTAGGGGAAAAGGTCTAATCTCATTAAACCACGTCTTCTGCTTCTCTTTCTGTCTCTTCCAAAACCTTACGATCCAACTGCGCTGGACTTCTTACCATGCCCATGAGCCTATTGATTCGCGCCTCTGTCTCTTGCACAGGTGGTTCGTTCTGCCTGATATGGCTCTGGCAAGATCCTTTCATTCTCCAGGCTTAAAGCTCAGTCTCAGCCTTCCCTGTGAAGACTTTGCTGGGCAGAGTTTGATGTTTCTGTAGCACTTTGCCTTATATCTATTAATGTTTTAACATTTACAGTACTGCCTGGTAATTACTTCTTCACGTGTCAGTCTCTTTCATTAACTCGAGGCCAGTTGGCAAAGGCAACACAAGAACAAGTAAAAACTGAGTCCAAAGTGGGCTGGCACCATGAATAGCACCACCACCGGGAGGTGCCAGGTTTGAGATATACTCGAACTTCCAGACTGAACCTGAGGTCTGTGGAGTGAGGGAGCACGGGCAGTCCTGGGTACACACCGTGCTGCAGCAGGGCCTCTTTCTGAGGAGATGCTGCCCTATACTGTGAGTGTCCTCCAGTTACCCCAACAGCTTTGCTCTCATGTTAGGGACTGATGCCGGACATGCCTCTACCAGTAAGGCATTCACAACCGAGGCATGTGCCCTGACTAAGGATCGAGCCTGCAACCTTTTGGTGTATAGGACAATGCTCCAACCAACTGAGCCACTTGGCCAGGGCAAAATTATGAACTTTTAATGATGGAAATTTAAGTATCATTTGCAGCTCTGAGGATTGGTCACTTGGACCAGTATTTGAACAATAGCCTTCTCTTCAAATCACGCCCAGCAAGGGGCAACCTGTTTTCCTCATCTACTTTGTTTTTGGGATAAAGATAATTTCAGAAAAAAAAAGGGGTTATTCATTGTGAAGCTGAAGAAGAGTGGCAAGATGCAATGTGAAGATTGTCCTTGCCTCCCCTTATTAAAATGAGAGAAAGAAAAGAAGAGAGGGAGGGAGGGAGAGAGAGAAGAAAAGAGAGACCCAAATGCATCCCATATGGTGCTAAGAAAATTTATGTTTTTTTCCCCTTTGGGTAACTAATCCTAAATATTATCCCACCAAAAAGGCAGGAAAGCTCATTGCCTTATCTATAAAACTAATGCTACTTTGTGACATGTTCTAAGTTTTATTTAAACTATTCAAAATATAACATTAAGAAATAATTCGCCATGGACAACAGGGAGGTGATTGCTGGGAGGTGGGAGTATAAGGGGACTCAATGGTAGTGGCAAAAAATACAATAAATATTAAATTTAAAAAAATAGAAAGAAATAAGTCTATGAGATTGGCAACTTCCGTCAAGCATTAGTGCAGGGACTGTCATGCGGATGGGTGTGCTCTCCATGTCTGAAGTGGGTAGGCACTCCTCCCCCAGGAAGGAGAGTGAGTCAGAGAGGAGGAACTGCTCTTCATGCCTGTAGAAGCGTGTCACTTTAGGGCAGTGATAATTCAGTTGGGGAAGTCTTGCGCACGTGGCAAAGGGAAGCAAGGTGGGGTCAGGGGTCTGTCACTCACTCTCTGGTCTGGTTCGGTCTGGTCTCTAACATCAGGCTTCTGGTTTTCAGAGGGTGCTTTGCATTTCAGATGTTGTATTTATCCTACTCCTCCTAGCCCTGCTTTAGTTCATTGGCTTTTCCTCCCTGGGCACTTTCTTCTAGGGGGTCTGTGGTTTCTGGTCCTTCATGTGCAAGGTGGATGTTGGATACTTGCTAACTGAATGTTCATGTGCACATTGGGTAAACTATTTACAGTGATACCTGTAGCCCTGATGGTCAAGTGGTATCTTAGAAATGCAGAGCTCTTTAATTAGAAACACAATTTAACAAAACTATATCCTCCTAGAGCCAAATTTCACGCTTTCTTTCAAAGCTATATAGACTGACTGAGGTCTCAGAAATGTGAAGGAGGGTAGGACAAGAAGACCCGATTTTCTAAGGTATTACTAGGAAACTCCAGTCTTGTTCTCCGCAATATAGGTCGAACCCACCCTGACCTAGATTTCTGGTTGGAGATGCCTCATAATTCTGTGCCGATGCCCACTGGAACATAAATCATTGCCCAGGGCAGCATTAAAATTCACATCCAGAGCACAACACCCTTACCCATTCTTCAGGGGGAAGCAACTGGGAATTTTAAATATAAACGTATATTCTTTGACATAAATTTCTTTGAAGTCTAGCCAGTACAATATCTATCTTTCCAGAAGAGTTATTGCCAAAGTAATAGCGCAATTTTGCATCAGAACCCTCTTTTACAAATGCTTTAATGAAAACATTTAAAAATATTCATTCCATTTTAGTTTTTAGATGTTGTGCTTAACATACTAGTAACCAAAATATGCTTGGCTCAATGGAGTATAAACTTATCCCAGCAAGGAGTTCCAGACTGAGGGCTGCCCTGGGGTGACCGGTCGCCCAGCCCATCTCATGTGGGTGCGTCTTCTGCTTATTCCTGGTGTGTCACTTTCAAATAAAAGAGCAAACTTTCACTATTAGGAAATAATTTATGACACTAGTGACTAATATTGCAACATTTACTGCCATAATACAACTAAATGCCTTTGCATTAAGGAAAATATTTTTTTGCCACGGTTAGTGCTATAGAAGCAATTAACATTACTTTAAAATATAACTGTTTTAAAGTTTAAAAAAAGGTTTGGCAGTGAGGTGATTTTTCTTAAAATTGCTACCGTGTTTCAATTTTATAAGAAAAATAAAAGTGAATTATTTCTGGCAATATTTTTGGTCTCTTTTAAATAAAGGAAATGAATTTCATCCTGAGCCCCTGTTTGTTAGACTGGAGCCCTCTCTTAAACTGACAGAAGAGGTCATTTACTTCCTTTTCTTGCGGCTAAGACAGTAGTCCTCATTTGCCGAGTAATAATACCAGCAGGTAAAGATGCAGGCCTTCAAATCTGTAAGAAGAGTTCGCTGCTCCCCTCTCGATTGAGCAGATGCCTCTCACTGGATCTGTGATGAGAAGAAAAATAGGATCTTTCTTTCCCAGCGTTGCCTGATTGCTGACATCTGAGAGATTCTGGGTCTGTGAATGTGTTTGACTTAAGCCCTGGCCGTCGTGGGTGTTTTTAGTATTGGGCCTGGCTGACGGCAGGTCCCGGCGAGGTCTTTTTGCAGAGCCGAGGAGATAAGCCAGAGCTTTATAGATTGGAACCTTCGTTCCGCTGAGCTCTGTTCGGCCTAAACTTGCTCCTTCCCGTAGGACCCCTTCGCCGTGCCGGGCTTCCTGCCCAGCCAGCTGGCTTCCTCCTCTGTGCTCTTTTCACTGTTGCTGTTCAGGATTGCAAAGCAGCCTTACTGCCAGGGATTCTCAGAAAGTGGCATGTTCGCTGAAAACCAATCCCACCTGGCCTCTGTTTCCCGCACCTTCGCCCACGCCTCACCACCCCAGCATAGCGGCCACCTTCTCCCTCTGTTTGGTTGGGGCTACAACCAGGGCCAGTTAAGATGTTAAAGTCTAAGGTTTGAAAATATTGTCATCCCTCCCATCATCCAACATAGATAATGTCAGCAACAGCAGCAGCAATGCGTGGGTGTGTATCATATAATATATATTTATTACTAGTAACAAACCCGCATGTATCGGCTACATATGTTTGATATATGTGCCAGGCACTATTTTCATTGTTGTATGTGGATGAACTCAGAACTCACAACAACCCTTTGAATTGTTACTGCTATTATTGTGGATAACATTATTGCTTATGGATGAGGAAACCGAGGCACAGGGTGGTTAAGCAACTTGCCCAAGGTCACACAGCTGGTCATTGAGGGAGTCAGAATTTGAACTCAGGAAGTTGTGCCAGCATCTGTGGGGATAACCGCTATTTTATGTGAAACAGTAGGACAGAACAGAAAAACTCGAAACTCGTATGTGTGCTGAAGCTAAGTAGTTTCTTTCTTGGTTTTCTAATGACAAATTTTGTATAAGGTAGTAAAGTGATACTTTCTCCCTTCAGCTTGGTGGTCCCGCCTTGCCAGGACCCTGAGTACTGCGTGTGCCTGTTGAAAGGTCTAGTCCAACTACCCGCTTGTTAGAAGCCCCTCCTCTCCTTTGATCTTCACGGGGCCTGCGCCCCACTAGCGCACAGCAGTGCAGAGAGGGGGCTGCAGTGTCCGTGTCCTTAGGCAGAAGGACCCGTGGACGCTGCGCTTCCAAGCCAGGGCCTTCTACAGCTCTCAGTGTGACTGGTGGCAATCCGCTTAACCTCCCTGTGTGAGGGATGATGAAATAGCGCTTTGATCTTTGAAGAGAAAAAAGCTTTATATAAATACCAAAGAGGTCCACTTGCACTCGGCACCTTTTAAATTCATGTGGAGGCTGATGTGCCTCATAAAATTCCAGTGCGTCCTCAGTTACAAGGCCACATTCCTAGACCTGGACTCCCAAGTTTTCAATCATAATATTGTGTCTAGTTCTGCGAAGTGCTTAAAAGCAAAAATAACCCCTAAGACATTTTAGAGAGACTCCTGTCTCAAGAGCTGCAAGCACTCTAACAATAGACATTCTATAAAAACGAACAACCCTATACATTTTTAAAACCTGTGCATTTTCCTTTAAAAAAAAAAAGATTTATCTATTTATTTGTAGAGAGAGGGGATGGAAGGGAGAAAGGGAGGGAGAGAAACATCGATGTGCGAGAGAAACATCAATCGGTTGCCTCTCGCATACCCCAACTGGGGACCTGACCCGCAACCCAGGCATGTGCCCTGACTGGGAATTGAACCAGTGACCTTTCAGTTCACAGGTGGGCACTCAATACACTGAGCCACACAAGCCAGGGTAAAACCTGTGCATTTGCAAACCAAATTTGTGCCCTGTGTGCCTGCCAGAGTCCTAATTTTGTTCTTTTAGGCAGCTATTGGTAGTGGCTTGGGATTAAGTATATTATATATTTAATTTTTTTAATTTTCATTTTTTGGCAGATGCAAAGCAGGGTTGCTTTTTTCCACTGTTTCAGACTCCCAAGATTTGCCTTCCTTGTGCGGTGCCTGTAATCCAAAATTAGCTCCAGCACCTAATTCGCAGTTCATGTTCTGTCGATATCATGGAGTTAGTGTTACATGTCTTCAGGAGTGAAAATAACTGAGAAGTTATTTTCAGGAATATTTGCATTTTTAAATGGCAAGTTCAGAAGGAGAGATTCAAAACGATTGAATTTTTCTAGGCAAGGGAGAGGTACCACCCACGCTTCATACCCTTCACTACTGTGTAGGGAACTGCATCTGTGGACAGGCACAGAAGCCACCACAGTGGAGGAAGAGAGAGGGATCTGACATCTCCCACACACGTGTGCCCGTCTCGCATCACACCACTCATCTCCGTGAGGGAGGCAGAATTGTCACTGGTTTATAGATGGCAATTCCAAGGCTCCAAGAAGTCAGCTATTTCCCCTGTGGTCGCATGACTAGGAAATAGCAAAACCAAGCTCTAGTCCAAAGCCCTACATACGCTGCGCTAGAAATCAGGAAAACTATGCTTAGGATCCACTTTACCTCTGCAGGGAGCAATAGCGCCCCATCATCCCTGCTCTGTTCAGGTGAGGTCAAAAAGTAGTCATTGAGTGTCTACTAGGTGCCAGGCGTTTCTAAGCACCGGGCACCCAAAGGTGAACATGGCATGACCTCTGCCCCGAGAAGCTTATTGCTTCTTGTTTAAGTTGATAACATTTCTTCCCAAAGCACAAAACTTATGGAAGTACAATAGACTTAGGTGTAAGTATAATTTAATGTAATACAATGAATAATACATAACTCGTTGGGAGCTTATGTTTAATGCATTATCTCGCTACATTGTTTAAGACTGCATGAGATAGGGACCCTTATAATCTCCATTTACTAGCTGAGAAAACAATACATCCATGCTGTCCGATATGGTAGAGACTATTGAAACTTATTACTTAAAATTAAATAAAACTATAAATTCAGTTCCCTAGTAGCACCAGCCACATTTCAAGTGCTCAATTGCCTCCCTTGCCAAGTGGCTTCCGTAGTGGACGATGCAGATGTAGTACATTTCCATCTTGGCAGGAAGTCCTGTTACACAGTGCTGCTCTGAGTTATTTGCCTCTGGAGGAATGTGAGAATGGACTTGGGTGTGACTCCAGAGAATGAGCTTTTAACCATTGTGTTGTTTTGCCTACTTAATAGTGAAATTTAGGAGGGTCAGGGAAAGAGTTAAAAATCTTCTATTTCTCTAAGAAATAAGAAATATCTGAGATGGTAGGTAGGGAACTAGAGACATACTGACAGTTTCCCTTGGAGGGTTTTTTTTTGTTTTTTGTTTTTGGGTTTTTGTTTTTGTTTTTGTTTTTTTTTAGTAGTACCTGCAAGAACTGGAGGCTTTTTTCCACTGGTCAGGAAATTTAGGATGTGCACTTTGCGCTTTTATGGGAACCATAGGTGACTTGCTAAAAGCTGTACCAAGGTTACGCCTTATTTACTTTTAAGCCTCACTTCCTAACAGAGTGCCTGGTCTGCAATAGGCACACAGTGAATGCTTCTTGAATTAAATTTCAGAAAAGATAACTATAGTATTTTCTGCAGCCTCAAAAGAAGAGTGGTGCAGAAGAGTGACATTGGTGGCCTTCCTTACAATCTCTAAGGGGAAAAAAGTGAAATAAGACTTTCTCCTGGGCTCTGTCTAGGTGCTCAGCTTTGTGAAAAGAGGGCCACGTATGTGTTTATCTACCCTGTAATTGGGATGTAAGAGGGAGTGATCGTAAGAGCTGCCTATAATCTGGGCTGGATTATACAGTATGCTATTGTAAATCTAAACTACAGAAACTCTGCATACAGCTCCAAAGTGAGCACTGAAAAAAACATTGCCTCGTTACCAAATTAATTCTTTGTATCATTTCCTTAGTGCAGTGAAGACAAATCGAGTCACCCCCTTTTCAATGCATCCTGGTGTGTTATCCCAGACGACTTGCACTTACCCACCAAATGTTGTGTGACAGTGGAAAAAAAGACCCTATTCTGGCTCCCAGCTCGTCCTCCTGCTTCTTTTCATCAATGCAAATGCTCTGCTCCACCCGCCCACTCATCTTCCTTTCCTTCTCTTTGTGATTTAGCTAAAGTGTTGGCTTCTGTGTCATTTAGAACAAACAAAACCTACAGAAATATGGTTTAAAAGACAGATGCACTGATTTGGGATGGGAAGAAAATGTTGGATGCTCACTTGCTGCTTCTTAAAGGTTTTAATTCACAGCAGGAATAAAAATGAGTTGTCCAACACGTAACAGGAGCCATCAGCTTTGAAAACTGATATGAGAAAAAAAAAATGCTGGACTCATTTTGAATTTGAATTTAACGACCAGGATCCTTGTTTCTCCACGTTGCAAAATGACAAAATGACGGCAACTTTCTTAGAGTGATTGAAGAATTCCCTGGAGGCTTTTTACCCAGGCCCCCCTGTAGGCCCATTTCAGCAGGCCTTTTAGAGTCCTTCTAACAGGGCATATCAGAGAAGATTCCAATTTAGAGCAGCCGAAGTTTAGTATCTGATATCAGCTCGAGCTTTTCCTCCATTCTTCCTTTTTTTTTTTTAACCCCCCAAAAGGAGACATGATGTTTTACAGTGTTAACAGTTTTGAAAGGTCTTACATTTCTAGCGAACAGAGTGCTTTTGTGAAAAGGGCGCTGAAAAGCATTATTCAGGCGAGAATGCATCAAAGGGATGTGAGTTAAAGAGAGAAAAGTTTGCCAATGTAGAGATTGGACGCAGCATGTGCTGACAGGTGCAATTATAGCCAAATAATCGAATCTTTTAAGAGAGGTCTGCTGAGATAAGGCAATAGCTGTGGACTCACATCGGAAACCTGTTCATAATTAGGTGCTCGGGTCCAGCTGCGGATGCCATAGCAGACACAGGGGGACTACTTTACCTGCTGGACATAATAACTATTGCACTTTGAAAAATAGGGTGAAATGGCATGACTTCAGCCCAACAGACCTTAATGGATTCAGAGGTTGGAGAGAAGGCTTTGTCTTCTTGCTCGGGCTCCCAGTAGTCTGGAACCTCTTTTAGCCCCAGAGAGTTGTAGTCAGCCTTGCTTCTGAGCCCTTCAGTCTGAAAGAAACTCAAGAAAATGTCAACTTTTCCAAGTTAATTAATTGCCTTTATCAATAATGTTAAAGATCTTTCTACTTCAGTTTCCTTTGTCTACACCCAGTGCATTAGTGGAAGACACTGGGATAGAGAACAACCTGGTGTTTCTGAGAGTGTTCCACTAATGTCACAACAGTTAGAAACCTTCTCCTTGGTCTTGAAATATTAGATGCTTAAAACCTTGGCTCAAGGAGAAGTGGGTCGCTGTATGTCGTGCATCTCCACTTGCTCAAAAATCTCGGTGGCAGTTCTTCCTTGGGTTCTCTGCGTGGAGATGGAGCTGAGAAGGGGGCACAGACTTGTGAAATACAGACTAACTGTTTCTACTTATAATAGGGCAAAGGGCACCCCTCATGTGCCATTAATGCTTCTGTTAGACATCTTGCTTCAGGCTTTTGTTCTTCTTCTTCTTTTTTTTAATCCTCATTGGAGGATATGTTTTTATTTTTTGAGAGAGAGAGAGAGAGAGAGAGAGAGAGAGAGAGAGAGAGAGAAAGAGAAAGAGAGAAGGAGAGAGAGAAAGAAACACTGATTAGTTGCCCTTCATACACACCCCAACCAGGATGCGAACCCACAACCTAAGGGATGCGCCCTGATCTGGGATTGAACCTGCAACCTTTTGGTGCACGGGACAATGCTCCAACCAACTGAGCCAACTGGCCAGGGCCAGGCTCTCATTTTAATGAAACAATATAACTTAAGCTGCTAGGTCATATGATTTTTTTTCTTTCAAATTTATAATTCTTCTTTTCCTTTTCTATGTATAGTTGGATTACCTTGTCATTGTAATGCTATTAAAGGTTCTTAAATTGGTGTAGGTTCCTGATAATTGTATTTTAACTTAAAATCCAGGTGACAGCTCTTTTTCTACCACAGAGAAGTAACTCCTTAATGTCTTTGGGTCTCTTGTATTTCCCTTCCACTTTTCGATTGCCAGCTTTTAGCTTTCCTTTCTACCCTTTAGACTCCATCAGGACCTAGGTAGAGAGAAGATGTTTCCTGCAGCAGCCTTCCTCGGGTGTTTAACAAGCTCAGCAGTGAGTCCAGTAGAGCACCAAGAACTCCCCAGCACAGTGGCCGTGACCATCCCGATTCTCACATTAATGAAGCACTCAGCACTGTACCCAACCCACAGCAAGCACTTAATATGTGTCGGCCACAAAAATGGGCTTTGTTTCTGTTCACCTTGCTTATTTATACCATGAGCTAACACCACCTTCAGTATTTCCCTAGAGTTTGACATCTTGTCTAATTTTGGAATTATTGTTGTCACATTGTCTTCCTGAACCAGTGGGGTGCTTTAGTATTGACATCATGGGCTACAGAGGTGGTATTCAGGTTTATCCATCGTGGGCCACTTGATCCTAATTCCAGCAGGGGTGCAGACTGCATGACCTTTTAAAATACAGATCACACGAGTGAGCCTCTGGGGTCCGCTCCTAGCATGGAAATACTAGACTTTTAACTGAATTGAATGCAAGTGGAGGAAAAACTAGCTACCTAGTGATGTTTCAATTGCCTCCCTTCATTGTTCTCTAGTACTCATGATATGGTTCTAGTGGAATTAAACTTGGGCCACTCAAAATTGCATAGTCATGTTCAGCTTCGGTTTCAAGTATGCGTTGCTTCAAGATGGCTAGCAGAGCTCCTGGCATCGTCAATTATGAATTGGGCCTCTGTTCTAGCTGTGTCTTATTGTCACCCACAGAGCCTTTTAAAAAATACAGATGCCCCAGTCTATCCCAAATTGCTGTTAGGCTGAATTGGTGTTAGGTAGGAGCCACTCACTGATATTTTTAAAAAGGCTTTTCAAGTAATGTGGAGGGTTGAAGGCCACTGAATGGCTGGAAAAGAGACTTCAGACACACTGACTACATTTTTACTTGTGCTGACTAACTTGGTTGAATTCTTCTCACAACCTCAGGCCCAACCCCCTTCTCATTTACTCCACAAATACATGTTGAAACAATAGAGCGATACAAGTTAACACAATAGAGGAACCTGATTTCAAATCTCGTCTCTGTCACTTATTGACAGAGGGGACTTAGAAAAGATGCTTGAATTTACTGACTTTTAGCTTCCCATTTGTCAGATGGGAATAGTAAGACTTCTTTGTAAATGACGATTAAATTAATGATGGGATATGAAAACATTTAACACAGTACCCGACACACAAGAAGAGCTCAGTATGTGTCAGCATTTTTTTTTTTCTTTCTGTGTTTAATTTCCTCACGGGTAAAATGAGGAGCTTGGATAACATTTAAATTCCCCTGATCATGGAGTCTGCTTCTTTGCCTGAAGCGTTATGACTGGAGACGACGACGATGACAACAACAACAACACATGTTATCCTTCACAAATTCAGCTTATGTGCAAGAAGAAAGCTAGTAGCCCACAGTTGACAGGGAATGAATTTGAAATTTCTTTTAGTATCATGTTCATGTATCTCATTTGGCTACTCTTTCAGCTTGATGTGTCTGTGAAGTGGCTGGCCAATGTTGAGGATGTGGCTTCCGTTGTGGGACAAGATTTTTTGATTGAGTAATGCCATCTGTTTTATGTGGGCATCTATCTTGTGCCTTTGACCGCCATTCACTTACTTCAACCCCATGACCATTCAACCTACTTTATACTTGTCATAATGGTGGTAGCACCTGGCATTTATATTATAGCACCTGTTTGATGTGATTCACTTCAGAGAAGCCAGGTGAAATCAGGAAACATCTTTCAATTACTGCCTGGCTAATTGGTTTTTGTAAAGAAAAAATACTGCTGCCTCTTGATCCATTCCCAGAGAGTCGTAGGGGACATCATTCCAATATAGCTTGGTATCAAGAAACAGTTTGTGATTCATGGAAATGACTCAGTAAGTCATCTGCCTTGCGAAATTGTGACACATACTGCCTTTGCCTTGTCATCTGGCTCCAAATGGAAACAGGCAAATGAGCGAAGTTCTAAGCTTGTATTATTACCTAGTGCTGGCAGAGGACTAGGAGGGTCAAGGGAGTTGCTCGTGTTGTAGGCAGGTAAATTGTCTGTGGAAAAGGCTGCTTGGATGATGACAATATGATCCTCTGCTGTTTCCTAGCGCCTAGCAATGTGTCGCATGAGATGCAGTGCAACTGAAGGGTTAAGAGCAAGAGTTTAGGAATCATGAAAAGCTGGAGTCAGATTTTCGTTTTATCACTAGCTATAGCAAGCATCAGCAAATTTTTTATATAGGGCCAGCTAGGAAATATCTTAGGCTTCGCGGGCCATATGATCTCAGTCATGACTACCCAACTCTGCCGTTATAGTCAAAAGGGGCCCCAGACAATACAGAAGTGAAGGAACTTGGCTGTGTTCCAGTACAAAAACAGGCAGGGGGCAGGTTTGGTCTGGGCTGTAGTTTGCTCACCCCTGATCTACAGGATCTTGCACTAATAAGTTACTTTAATCCTATAAGTTTCTCTTGAGGATTAAAAAGAGATTATGTATATGATAAAACACTGACATGCTTGGTATAAAGAACTTGAAAACAGTAGTTGCTATTATTTTATTAAAATACTGCACCTCATAATTTAAGATGCCACTGATTGTAAGGTACATTTGGATTTCAGAGTTGTTAAAATGTGATTAAAAGCCTTAGAATTGATTAAATTAACAGTGATTAATTAGAGTAACGAGGTTATGTTAAGGATTTTAAGTCTCGTTCTACCAGTGGTAGTTTAAAGCTGCTAGTGTAACATTTCTTTGTGATGTTTTTCTTGTCAGAGACACGTGTCACGAACTCCTGGGACATGTTCCACTACTTGCAGATCCTAAGTTTGCTCAATTTTCACAAGAAATAGGCCTGGCATCTCTGGGAGCATCAGATGAAGATGTTCAGAAACTAGCCACGGTCAGTTTATTTTCAACTTAAAAAACTGTTCAACTTACGTCCGTTTGTAAGGTAAAGAAAGCTCTGGCATTATCAATTACAGATTGTAAGGCAAACAGTCTGGATAGGGCATGGTAACTTTATCTTTTCCCATGTCGTGCTTTTGTGTTTTGGGGTATGTTTTTGGCTTATCAACCATCCAAATACTTGTATTTTATTCTTCTCATTCGGGGGTTGGCTAAATAGTAAATATTTTAATCTTGTAGGTCATAAGGGCTATGTCACTGCTACTCAGCTCAGTGACTATGATTCAGAGGTAGCCACAGACAGTATGCAAATGAAGGAATATGACTGTGTCCCAATAAAACTTTATTTACAAAAGCTGGTGGTGGGCTGTATTTGACCGGTGCGCTCTGGTTTGCTGACTCTAATTTTAGTGCAATGTTAACTTCCCAGAAATAATAGTAATAGTAAAAGGTACGCATTTATGATGGTGCTTATGATTATGTCTTTGATTAGTTGCTATGGTTGTAGTTAGACCCAATTTAGAAGCTTAGGCTAAACAATTATGATATGTACAAAACCAGAAAAATATTTAATAGATGCTATGGTCTCAGAAAGGTTTTGCTCAAAACATGCAATATGAGAGGAAAGGGATAATATTGGCAGCTACCTTTAAGATGCTGAAGAGCCAGATTTATGAAATTCATGTGACTTGTCTCAGCTCCTTTTCAAAGAGCCCAGGGTAAGGAAGAGTAGGTTAAGCAAACTCCCTTACCTATAGGGGCTAGTCAGGTAGCCTAAATGAGCAAGCCTACCTGAGGAAGAAAAAATGAGATCTCAAGCTGTGGGTGTTTGACATAGACACACATTGATGTCATAGTAGGCATGCAAAAATACTATTTACTCCCACTAAGAATGAAGTTTTTTCTTAGATTTTTTAAGACACATAGCCCTTCAGTATATCTCTTATCTCCTACTTTTGATAGAGATATGGAAACTGGCAAATATTTCCCTACTGAAAGAAGAAGGGCAGTACAAAGCCATGCTGTCAGGGGAGTGTGGCCTTGAGGAGGGGCTGGTGGGGACTGCAGTGGCCTTTGGGAGAGCGCCAGTCTTCTATGTCAGAGGGTTGGTCCTCGCTTCCCACTCACAGCTGCCAGACAAAAACGCAGGACTCTGTGTCGCTGGACCTCCAACTTTTTGAAATACTGGCCACCTAGATTTCTAAATAGAATTGAATGATTTTTAAAATTTTGGCTCATAAAAAATCTACTGTTTTGAGCTGAGGAAAATGTATTTGCAGACCAAATCAGGTTCTTGGCTTACCAATTTGTCACCTTTGCCCCAGGGAGTGTATGTCATCTATATTGACTACCTATTTTACTGCATAACAAATACTCTCACAGCTTAGTGGCTTCAAACAATGAACTTCTATTACCTCATCTTTTGACTTGATCATATTCTGTTAGGAGGAGCTCACTCTAGCCCACACTCAAGAGCGGGGGGCAATTAGGCTTCACTTTTTGGTGGAAAGGAGTGTCAAAGTGCTTGTGGTTGTATTTTAAAACTATTTATCCACATGGGTCCTATTATTTAATTCTCAAACCTTGGTTCTGGGTTTAAACTCCACATTTTGGAACCTTTTGCATGCCGTTTAAATTTCCCTTGGAATTTTCTGCTTTCAGCCTTTGACCCCAAACAGCTCAGATCAGGGATGAATGTACTGCTTAATTGTCTGACTCTAAACAAGACGGGGCCACAGACGGGGATTTAACTCTGCCAAGTAGTCTGTGTGCGGCTGCCTGCCTCCAAAGAGAGGAGAAGGCGTAAGGGAGGACTTGATGCATGAATGAAGGTGGGTCCTAGCGAGTGAATGGTCTTCCTCTTTTCTTAAAAGCAGTGACAAGAAAGCAGTTTTATTTTCTCTTATTTTTATACTCTATCAAGTGATGATTAATTAATGCCATCTTTCAAACTAACATGTACAAAGAGCATATGTTCCCCACTTTTCAGACATTCATAGTCCTATGTAGATAAAACCAAGATTTTTCAGAGAAGAAAAAGTTCGTACTGAGTCTTGAAAAATGAGAAAAAGTCAAAAGTCAGCCAAGTGGTAGAGAGGGAAAGGGGGGAGAGAGGGAAATTTCAGCTGAAATCAGAAATTTCTCTGGTTTGGGGGCTTGGTAGGGAAGGCCTACTCACCAGTGTTGAGGTCCTTGCGGAAACCCAGGGCTGCCTTTCGCACGCATTGTCCATTGCTGCTGTAAGCAATTATGCATGGCTTAAAATGACATACATTTATCCTCTTACAGTTTAGTAAGGTTAGAAGTTCAATGCAGTTTTCACTGGGCTAAAATTAAGGTGTCGGCAGGGCTGTGTTCCTTTTGGTGGCTCTAGGGGAGAACCTGTTTCCTTGCCCACATCCCTTGGCTTGTGGCCCTCTTCTTCTGTCTTCCATGCCAGCGGCGTTGCATCTTTCTGACTTTTCTTCCATTGTCACATCTCTCTCCTTCTCTCTCTCTCTCTCTCTTTCTCTCAGAGGCTACAGCTGGGAAATGTCTTTTACTTTGAAAGTCTGATGTGACACATGAGACACCTCTGTGTAACTCACGATCATCTTCCTCTCAAGGCCCGTTCCCTTAATCATATCTCCCAGGGCAACATAGTCACAGGCCCTGGAGATTAGGGCATGAGCATCTTTGCAAGGTCATTATTCTTCCTTTTAATTTTTATATTTACAAGAAAATATCAAATACATGTACCTTGAAAACTATTTTATTAGGGCCAGTAAATCTGTGGGATGACTAAGGTTGCTTTTAGAACTCCCATTTCTTAGCATGACTTCAATCCCCTTGACTGTGGATTGTCCTAGCTCCAGCTGCTAAAACCACTTCCGTCTGTTGCAGAGCGTTAGGTCATTAATCATGTTTCTCTCTCTCTTTCTTTCTCTCTCTTTTTTCATTGTCCTTTCCCTGGAATGTACCTGCTTCTCTGAAAAAGCCAGCTCAAGTCAACAGATACATTCTTTAAGTGGCTAAAGAATCTTAGGTCCCAGGAAGTAGGGATAGGAAAAGCCTATAAGCTAGTACTTGCTTCAAGGAACTGATACTCTAGTCCACAAAAATACAGAACTCCCCGAGTCAGTGTCCACACTTCTTGAGATAGAGGAGGACCTTTGTAGGAGAAGTGGGTGTAAGATAAATCTTCAAAGTGTGTGTGAGTTCTGAGTTCACGGTTGGAGACTGGGATTCAGTGTGGGAGCAGGGCCAGGGGAGAGGTCTCTCCCTACATGGGTAGTGACAGAGGACAGGTTAGGGGGGATCAGGTGTCTCCCAAGGGAGCCAACCTGCCTGGAATCTTGCAGTTTAAAACAAAATAAAAAACAGAGCATAAGCACGCAAAAGACTTTACCTGGAAGATTTGAGTCCCTTCTAAATGCAGTGGCAATTTGGGGTGGAGTGGAGTCTCACCATGGTTTTGCCTGATCTCATTTCTCTTTTCCTGATATTGCATGAGCCCCACCCCAACTCTCTTTGATTCTTTTCTCTCACAAGCCTTACAGTTCCAGTTCTTTCCAATTTTATAGATTGCCTACTTACTTTGAACAGGGTTTTGCAGACCAAAGAGAAATTTGGAGAGCTTTTTCAGTGTAATGTGGAAGATACGGAGGAGGCTAGGACAATTTTTCCTGAAATGACACTAAAACTTTCTTTGACTTTTAAAACTCACCTCCCTCCTCAGTTAAAACCAAAGTGAATGGAAAACTGCTGAAAAATAGTCTTGAAAGACAATAGTTAGATTTCAGCCAGGCAATTTCAAAGTAAACCCTGGAATGAATAACCTATTAGGTGCCGTTCATATTAACGACCCTCAAGCCATGTTCTGAAGCTAGAAGCCTGGTTTAATGACCCAGTTGCAAAGACTAAGAGAGTAGAGCTAAGGTCTCACTAGCAGGGGTAAAAGGTCCAATGATGGGGGATTGTGGTGTTAGCAAGTGCTCTTAGCTGTCCAGATGAGAAACGGAGGTATTATTAGCTGATTTCCTCAGAGTTGTTCCCATTAAGTCCCCTGAAGAAGTCCTAGAATAAAATGAGATGAGATGTACCAAAGGAGAAAAATCCATAGGGAGGACAAATGGAAAACCACGAAAATCACTTTATATAGACCAATGAGACAGGCCATGTTATTCTTTTACTCTAGGCGAGATTTATATTATTAATGACTCTGTTTATATAGTGCCTGCTTTTTCTTGTTTAGTGAATTTAAGCACTGATAAAAAAAGAAAAAGAGAGCCATGCCTAGTGAAAGCAGATGCTTAATAACTTTCTGTGATGTGCTGTCAACAAATCTATCTAAGGGAGAAAACAACCTCCACTAAGACTAATTGGCACCACCAACTCCTTCTTGTCCCAGCTGCTTTTGAACTTCTGCGTCTGATTTCAGAAGGACCAGGCTATGGCCTGTAGCTACTGCCTCCCCATGCTATATTTCTGCCTGATATTTATTTTGACATTTTAATAATGCTCAGTTTTGAGAATGCAGCTATCTCTGCTGTTTTATGGGGGCAACGGTTTCTACGCCCTGAGAACCATTTAAATGAAACTCTTTTGTATCTGAAGAAATTGATGCTGCTGCTTGGTAAATGTATTTCAAATGAACTGTTATACCTGTAAATAATTTGGCCTCTGGTGGATAATGAATAAGGCCACTGGTTTTGGCAGCTGCACTCTTTTCATAGTCACCATAGCAGTCCAGGGTCTGTGTCTGATAGATATGCAAAAATATTCCCAATAAGGTCTGCTTAGAGTGTGCTATGATTTTGAGACTAGCCCGTGTCCCACTGTAGTGCTGGCTTAAGTGGATTTAATAGGTTAATGTCTTCTTTAAAGGTTGTAAACATAAATGCCTTCGGGGACCAGATGGGTAGCCAACATGTGTGAAACAGCCCGATATAAGATAATAAGGAGTATTGGAACCTGTGGAGAACTGGAGAATACACATTACACCTAAGGACCTCCCGATTCAAAAATTAAGACAAAACAAAAAGCTCTTGGGCTACAAGTGATGTCTGCACCTGAAACAGAACGGCAGGCTCTCCGCTGCCAGCCCTTATGTCAATAGTTAGATTATACACCAGACGATACGACGAGCCCATCCTCGATTCATCTTCATGTCACATTCAGTGCTCTCAATGACTGTTTGCTGGACAACTGGCTATTTTTTTCCTAAGAAAAGATAGCTATTACAGTGTTCACTCGAATAAGTATCTCATGGTTGTTGAGAGGTGACTGATTTTGAATTATAATTTTAAACGGTTATAAGCATGACTGTAATATGTATGTGCTGGGCACGTGTCCAAGATTTCTTTAACTCACTAATGAGAGAAAAGCAGGGTGGTAAATCCAGTTCAAAGAAGAATTTGGGGGACTGAGACTATGTAGTCACTGAAAGAAAGAATCCTGGAATAGGGTGCAGAGTGGATTCTGTTTTACCGGGCAAGAATCCGTAATCTGGCAGTTATCTTTTCTACCAGGCAGAAATCATTTACATGTCTAGTAAATAAAAGTAACGTGCAACTTAATCTTCACAAGGTAACATGTAACTGACAACATGTGGGCCCTAATCATTACTCAATAGGAAGTCAGATGAAGGTTAAATAGCTCCTAGATCAGGGCTCTTCCAACTGTAATCTAAAATAACCTAGGGATCTTGCGAAAATGCAGATTCTGGTCACATAGGTCGGGAATGGGGCTGGAGATGTTTCGGCATTTCTGACAGGATGCCAGGCAATGCTGATGCTGCTGGTTCAAGAGTAGCAGGTGGCCACTTAGACAGGGGGGCCCATTAGACAATGCTCGAGTGTGTCTTTGAAAAGACACATGGTAATCTTTTAGACTTATTTTCATATTTGATACTTTTTCTAAAAAGTGGATTAAAGGGTGTCAGCAGATCAGTGTTGTGTGGTGAGAGATGAGTTTATCTAGGTGAGCACCATGTCATTGGTTTTGTTTCGTGTGTCTGCTCGCACGCTCTCCTGCCACCTGCTATTTTGCCATATGTTTTATATTATTGAATTTCACAGGAATGCATGAACAGAAACTTGCTGATAAGGTACGATTAGGAACTAGTCCTAGAAAAATATTGATTTCTCTTCTCCCAAGTGTTAGGAAATGTGGAGGGGGTCCTTTCACCAGGCAGTAAATCCCATCCTGTTGATGCAGAGGGCTTCAGTTCAGTGTATTCATTTCTCACATCGTAAAGGCATGTGAACAGGCAAAACTGTGCATCACTTCTGGGAGAAGGCAATCAGTATGCATATATCACAGAGGTTTCCCAAGCAGAATAAATCAGCCTCTGGCCCAGAATACTGAGAGTTTTAGGTCATCCACTCAGTTGGGTCGACCCTGACACGTGTTTCCCCTCACTTTCTGATGGAAGGGATTCTGTCACTGGCTCTTCTCCCTGAGGCAGGTGAGAGGAGTGTCTTGGCCAAGGGTAATGAAGGAATAAGCAAACTTCTCAGCATGTGTTCCCAGGACCTTAGTCTCATGAAATGATACGATGAGTTCTGCAAAAGGAGGGATCCATGGGCAAATATATGTGGGAAACACTGGGTTAAATACAGTGAACAGCTTTGTTTAAAAAGTGTAGGACTTTTCGGAGCCTTGAATAAGATAAGGTGCAGAGTAAATCTTCACAAGTGCTAAAAAATTATTTTTCCAAATTGACCATGCTTTCTCCATTTTAAGATGCCATTGGGTATAGAACACACCCTTCATTTAATTTTTTAAGGGGGAATTAGCAAAGTTTTCTTGCATTGTTGGGTGGGCAGTTTGTTAATGTTAAAAACTGAAAAAAAGTGAACTTGAGAATTGAGAAACTATATTATGTGATCAGGGGAGTCTATTTTTATGGAATGTGTATTAGCATTTCTGCCTATTAATATTCCAAGGAGCACAGTTTAGGAGACACAAGTCTAGAATATTTTTTTGAAATGGTTGAATTCATTGTGAGTAGAGACCTAATCACCAGCTAATTTATTTTTTTGGAGGAAAGAAATGTCATAAAATTAATAACATAGGATTCTGTTTATATTTTATCAAAACAAATAATTTATTTGTTCCAAGTACAGGACTTTGCATTGATCAGGGCTTTTGATGGCCATGAATCAAGTGTGTTTGAATTTTCAGGTATAACCAGTACTTTCTTATGCTGACAGTGGTAATAAAATGTACATTCAGTCTTACACTAATAATCGACTTGAATTCATATTAGAAGTATAATTGGAAGGTAACCTCAGTTTATGAACTGCCCATTAATGTTTTTCTGTCCGAGGACATCGGCTTGTTTCCAGGTCTCTCATGTCTTTGCTTACCTGGCTGGGGGTTGGGAACTTTCAGATGCTTTTAAAAGAGAGCTCTAGTTCCTTCTGAAGATGCATGACATTAAAAGCACATTTTGGTATCTCTACAGGAAGCTTGAATTCATAAACCTCAGGCTAATTTAGTCCATGTAGCACCTTTGAAGTACAACTGTTTGGACCATTTGATGCAAAGCTGACAAAAGTCTGCAATGAAAGGAATGCACTTTTATATATTTTTAATTGAGATACTTGGGTAGATGATGAGTTTGTGTGTTATTTCTGAGAGCAACTTAACTAAAAGTTAATCATATCTATTTCAACTCATTATTTTCACTCTTATGCCTTCTATGAATACAGAAAAGTAGCGACTCCTGGCAAAAAACCCCTCTCTATTTCTTTAGCTCCATAGAGCTCATACGTCCTTTTTCGATGTTTTCATCGTGACCTTCCCTTGGTCTTTTTCTACTGGGGTGCTCCAGAGCCACACCTATTTCTGATTATGGCTGTTTTCTGAGCATTTTGATATGGAAGCGAAAGCTATTTTTCTCTGTTTGTGTATGTTTCATGTATGACATTCACCGCTGCCATTGTGAGGTGCCAGGCATCTATTCACATCACGATGAGAACACCGCCATTATCTGGAAATAAAAAGTGAGCTCCAGCCCTGGCCAGGTAGCTCAGTTGGTTAGAGCATCATCCCCATATGCCAAGATTGTGGATTCAATTCCCAGCAGGGCACATACAAGAATCAACCAACAAATACATAAATAAGTGAAACAACAAATCAATGTCTCTCTCTCTCTCTCATTTCTTCTCTCTGTCTAAAATCTATCAATAAATTAAAAAAAAAGAAAGTTCTAGATTACCCACTATATTTAGAAACAAAACCATTTGCAATCCAGAATAGTTGTATATTTTTGCAACTCAGATCTTTCTTCATTATTTATAACGATGTCCTAAGGGCTTCAGAGAGCCATTATGTAACTGCAGATGAAAAAAGAAAACCCAACAACCTACTTTAGATATTTGGAAACTTGTGAAAATAGAGCTGCTTTGGTAACTGTCCATTCTTTTTGTGTACTGAGTGAGCCCTGTACCCACTTAATGCCACCCATGTAAATGCCACAGGTCAGCAGCTGGGGGGACCTGCGCCCTTGGCGAAGCTGCCATTCGGGATGTTGGGTGGGCAGTGTGTGGTGTGGTACGATGCAGACCGGGGCCGAACCTGAAGTTGGCCCAACAGGGTTTGAGTGCCAACTTTTCTACCCCCAGCATTGCTGAGATATAATTGACCTGTAAAAATGTATAAGTTTAAGGTGTACAATTTGATATAATACACATATATTGCAAAATGATTAGTTAGCTAATACCTGCATCATGCCACATAATTACCTTTTTTGTTGTTGTTGAGACATTTAAGATCTACTCTCTTAGCAACTTTTAAGTATATAGTATGATATTATTAACTATAATTGCCATGCTATGGATTAGATCCTCAGAGCGTATTCATCTTATAACTGGAGATTTGTACACTTTGACCAATTCTTTGTCCTCACCCCCCACCCCCACCCTCCAGTCCCTGGTAACCACTGTTCTTGTCTTCATTTTTATGAGTTTTGCATTTTACATTCTACCTATCAGTAATATCATACAGTATTTATCTTTCTCTGTCTGACTTACTTCACTTAGCATAATGCCCTCCAGGTCCATTCACGTTATCACAATTGGCAGAATTTCCTTCTGTCTCATGACTGAATAATGTTCTGATGGGGGAAAATATATATATATATATATATATATATATTTTTTTTTTTTACACCCCTCCCCGAGATGTGTATATATATATCTTTATTCATTGATAGTCACTTAGCTTGTTTCCATGTCTTGGTTATTTGAATAAAGCTGCAATAAACATGGGAGGGCAAAAACCTCTTTGAGATCCCGTTTTTATTTTCTATGGATATATACTTAGAAGTGTAATTGTTGGATTGTATGGTAGTTCTTCTTCTTCTTCTTCTTCTTTTTTTTTTTTGAGAAATCCCCATATTGTTTTCCACAGTGGCTGTACCAATTTATTTTCTTACCAACAGTGTAAAAGGGTTCCCTTTTATCTATATTCTTGCCAATATTTGTTCTGTCTTGTCTTTTTTGATGGTATAAGTGCCAGTTTTGTTACTTCCTAACCTTGTACTCAAGGACAAATTAAGTGAGCTCTTTGTACCTCAAAAGTCTTCTTAAAATGGTGATCTGTTTCTACCCAATGCTGACTGAGTAGCCAATGGGATGAACTCCTTTAGTGGCATTTGCCACGCCATCATCTACATCAGGTACAACAGTACTTGATCTTGCCATTACCTGAGAAATCCTAACTGCACCAAAAGAGCTGTATTATAATTTAAAGAATTTTAAAATCATTTCAAGACCTGAAATTCTCTAGTTTTCACCCAGAGCTAACTTCTTCCTGTGATTCAAAAGCCCTGACACCGAGCCCTTCTTACTTTTTCTTCTCAAAGCAAGCCACAATGCATCCATCAAGCACAGAAGACTTTTGTAGTCATTTTAATTTCCATAAAGATGTATAAAAGGAGTTTTCTGGTTTAACTACAATGGAGTAAGCTCTCAAAATCTTAGACTTGTATTAACAGAAATATCTGTGGTGTAATTCCATTTCTAGCAAAAGCAGACAGAAGATGGTTGGGAGGTTGTTTTTTTTTATGAGCTAGAATAGCAGAGGTAATATTATATCAAACTATAGGAATTTAATTACCCTATTCCACAAATGTAGTTTTCATATAAAGGAGTCAAAAGGATTTCCAAAACCATTCTTCTGAACTGTAATATAAAAACCCAGAATGCATTTAGCAGATGTAAAATGTATTACTGTACATTAGGAGCCACCACAATGAATGGCAGCACAAAAAGAAACACGGCATGAGGTTGAACACACAGCGATTAAAAATCTCTTTGCTCCTTTCTTAGAAATATTGTAAGTTGCTTACAGTTTTATATGCTTGTCACAGTAACGATAGGCATTTCTAGGATATTTCTGATGGGTGGATTTCATACCGGGGAAAGATTTCCCAGAAAATGAAATGCTGTCACTTGAGGACTTAAATCCGAAGTGGGTGTGAGTAAGAATGCTGGGAGGGTTGGGAGGAATAAATCACCCAGGGGGCATCACCGATCTTTCCAGGGGCTGCAAGTCTGTCTTTATAGTGTCCATAAAAAAATCACTTCCTGAGCACTGGGGGGTCCTTTGCTGAAAAGGCTTTGCAAAAACCTTTGTTTCTCTTTCTTGTTACCAAAGTGACACATATTCATTGTAGAAATTTTTTTTTAAAAATGGATTAAGTAAGGAAAAATATATAAAGATCATTTGTAATATCATGGTGGCAATAATACTGTTAACATTTTGGTATATAGCTTTCTAGTTTTCCTGAAAAGTCATTTTGCCAAGTCAAGTAAGAACTAAGTAAAAGGGAGTTCTGGCTTTGGTAAAAGGAGCAGCGAGGTGTTCATCCATTTATCAGAGATTCATGCTGTCAGGAGAGGCTTCATCTTTTATATCAATAGAAAAAAGAGTAAATTAGAAGTACCCTAGGAATATGGGGTTTGTGATTTTCACTCATATAAGTTGCAAAGTGTTTTAATGAACGTCACATGTAGCTAATGAGTTTTGTTTTCTTTTTCTTTTTTTTTTTGAGAAGTTAGCAACACAACTTTTTAAAAATTAAAAATTGGTTTCTATTCATATTTTAATCTTCAGTCTTTAGGTTTTGCATTAGTCTTGTCCCCATTTGTGAGTACTGCTTTTATCTAATCAATATTCACCCTCCTGTTCTCTTTTTGAGTAAGATCATAAACACCTTTCCTCATAGCACTTGATCTCAGAGAGTCATGCCTGCAGGGAGTGAAAGGGAAAGCTGGAATAAAATAGAGTGAACCCTACTGTATAGGACACTACTGGTTTTCCTTGAGTCTGTGCATCTCAGGGACCTGCTTGGAAGGCAGTAGTGTAGTGAGTAATTCAGAGTGCAGGCTTTATGGTCAAATGACCTGGGTTCACATCTAGGCTCTATCACTTACTGGCTGGGTAACCTTGGATAAGTTAATTAACCTCTCTGTGCCCTAGTTTCTTCATTTTCAAAGCGAGAGCAATAATACTATCAAGTCTTGTAGAACTGTTGAGGATCAATGAGATGATGCATTGTATAGCTGCTTAGCACAGCGCTAAGTGCCCAATAAATGCTAGCTAGTGTATTTGACATGATCGGGCTCCTAGATATCTAGGTGGCCACATAAGACTCAAGTACAGGGAAGGCCTCTGCAGAGAATTTCTATCTTCCACGTGACCTTGGGTAATTCTCTAACTTTCAACAACTCAAGTTTTCTCTTCTAAAATACAGACTATGCAGTTTATATTACAAAGAGGTTTTTGATGGAGGCGGCATACTACTTTGCAATATGAAGTGTTTTAACCATAAATAATAAAGGTAAAGCCTCCACTAAAGGATGTCAAGCTTCTCCCAGGAGGTGGAGGAGGCCTCCCCTGAGTTAATTAGCACACCTCCCTTCAGTGAACACAGAGAAAGGCAAGTCGCAGAAAACAGCTTGGGAAAACAAATGAATATATATCGTTTGTGCCAGTGAGAGCACATGAAATATGAAACCCTGACTAAACTCTTCAAGCGGATTAGGAGTGATGCTATTCATTGATACATGCAATCCTTCCTTAATAACTAAAGAAAGCAAGAAATTTGGGGTTTCAAATCTTGGCTGCTTCTCCTTATAAGTTCAAGTTTCTGAGAATTCAAGCCAGGTGTTTGCAGTTTGGCTTCAAGATGGCTGCATTAACATAACAGAATGCAAAGAAGCTGTTGGAAGACTTCCAGATGATGTTGTTTGCTCTAGTTTTGATGCAATTTTAGATGTGTCTCCATGTTGGTAACAGGAGTCCTATGTTGGTATCTAATTAGCAAGGTTTGAAGGTTCTTTATAATAAAACAAGGGGAGATACCTTTCAATGGCAAGCTTTTTAGAAACATTTAAATGTCTAGCTTTCACAAAACCTTTTT
Source organism: Mormoops blainvillei (assembly GCA_004026545.1). NCBI lineage: Eukaryota > Metazoa > Chordata > Mammalia > Chiroptera > Mormoopidae > Mormoops > Mormoops blainvillei. The sequence continues at coordinate 62,108 of PVJD01004681.1, forward strand.
TTTTTTTTTTGGATGTTCACCTCAGATCTAATTGAGATCTTAGTTCTCTCAAGATGAAAGTCAAGGCTATAATCAGAAAGAAAAGGAGCATTGGATTCTGCTTCTTTGCCAAGATGTTCCAGCGAGGGCGTGACCTTGCTGGATTCCTGCTAAATAGCGTTTCCACAGCTCTGATAGAATCAGTTATGACCCATTTATTTATTGATTCAGCAATATTTACTGAGCCTCTACTATGTGTCCCACATTGCTAATCAAACTATGAAACAGGTAGACGTAGTCCTGCTTCTTGGGGACTTACATCTAGTGAAGGATACTGTTAAGTAAATGGGGGTTTACATGTAACTTGCTAAGTGCAAAGATGGGGGAAGGAGTGCACTTACGTCAGGTTTGGGGAATGAGATGAATGACCGAAGGTGGTTTCCTGGGAGAAGACTTTCTCAGCAGTCCAATTGTAATTTTTAATTTGCTGTTATATACGCTTATTGATAAAGCAGATGTTAATACTTTAGGAAAATTTTGCATCTTAATGAATTGTCTGCATATTGGAAAGCTCCCTCGATCTGGCCGCAGGAGCTGTTGAGCTGTAATTAAGCCCGTAATCTCCCACCCGGAAGGAATTTCTCTATAGAATCTCAGCCCCGAGACGGGTTGAGTCAGCCATGAAGGTAACTATGGTCTTAATCACCTCAGAGCACGGAAGCTTCTCCTAAGTTGTAGCTCTTGTGCTAAATGATTTAGCCTTTGAGGCTCACAATGGCACTTCAAGATCGGGTAGGATTCAGGTTGTTGTCGCCTAACACAGTCCCTCGTATCTGTAGGACGCTGAGCACACAGTTGGTGCTCAATAAAAATTTGGTGAGGAAGGGAATCCTCATTTTATAAATGATTTAAGGAAGGCTTGGGTAAATGGAAAGACTTGCCCAAGACCCCACAGTAAAATAATGGCAGGGACTGAGCTGTTAGATTTTCTCAGCCCTGATCTGTTGCACCAAACCACTTCTTGGGAGTTTAGGATGTCAGGGCAACGTGTGACCAAGTGAGGTAGCAAAGTCATGTGCTGGGGCTCTGGGAGGCAGGTTATCATTACAGAAGCAGGATTCCAACTCTTTAAGTCACGCCGTCCTCTAAAGGGATTACAAATCAGCGGGGGCAAAAAAGAAAAAATGATATATTTAGCTTACACCTTGCTTAAATTTAAAAAATGGCTTGTATTTACACATCAGAGGCTCTCACATAAACACCCCAGTTCCTAGCTTCTCTTAAAAAGATCAGCCTCACTGGTGGTCAGAGTGCCTTTAAGCACGGAGACAATGGGCCAGAGCTGAGCTGCTACCCCCATTCGATGGGGGTACATGATCCTGAACTGGGAAGTGAGATTTCATCTTCAGTTACCTGCCTGTCTCCCCTTCACTGAGTAGCGGACTCTACTCACTAGGGGAAGGGAGAGAGAACAGAAGGACTGGTGTTTTAGGCAGCAGCAAACACACCAGCTCTCTTGGTAGCCAGAGCCAGAGAGTAAGTTTGGCAAAATAGCTTGTCATGAGAGACCAGAAATATTTCAGGTCATACCATTTTTTGCTGTCTCATGAATTCTCACTAACCTTTACCAAATTTATTTTGCGCCCATCAAATAACGCATTTATAGCAAAGGTTAAGTAGATTGCTGCAGTTTAAAGCAATGCTATGTAGTATTTAGTTTTGTGCTTTGTAATATGACTCTTTAACACAAACACGATGTATTTTATTTCCTACCTAGTCTCATTTATCCTGTTCTCAGCTCTCCTGAGCTGGGCAAATTGCAGTGCTACTTCCTATCAGTAAGACTCAGAAGACTTGGCTTCCTTCTGTGACTGGCTTCGGTGTGTGTTCCTTACTGGCCCCGGACAGGGCGGTGCTGTGCTACTCGGCTGATCAGAGGCTACAAAGGAGGTGAGAGCACCCACCCCAGTGCAAGCTACAGAAGGATGGCCGCAGGCAAGCTAGGCAGACCCCAATCTTTTCTGGCACACACCAAACTTAACTGTCAAGAGTATGCCATGAGTTCTAGGGGTCTGCAGAGTTCAGTCACTGAGAACAGAGGATGAACAGTGTGGAAGAGTACAAACAACATAGACATTAGGGGTCAGGCACAACCAATTCCGATTCAGCTCTTTCAGTTCTAAACTTGCCCAAGTTCTTCAGCCTAAGCCTCAGTTACCCCATCTGTAAAATGGGGGCTATAGCATCAGCGCATAGTGCGAATTCCATAAATGTTAGTTATTCATTTTATTTTCTCTACTTTATACACAAGGAACCTAAGACTGGCCAAATAGCTTTCCTAAGGTGAAGTAAATGGCAGAGCCTGCCCTTGAACCTTGGTTCTTTCACTCTAAAGTCAATGCACTCAAACCACTGTATTCTATTAATGTTCACAGTGCCTGCCTCTCCAGGTATGAGCATGATGTAAAGTGCTTAGCACTGTGCTAGAGTGTAAGTTTCAGTAACTGGCAGTGATTATTGTTAGAGACGGGGAGCTCGACAGAGCTGAAATGCTACCTAGAGGTTCAATTACCTTTGGACCCTCATCATGACAGGGACCCCAATTTCACAGGTAAATCTTTTCAGCCCCATTACCATGTATAGATGGCAGTGTCAACTCTGAGTGTAAGAGACGATGATGGTAGTGGTGATGGTTAGTGACTAGAAAAGAAACATGACTTTATTAATAAAAACTTAAAATAGAAGACGCCTCAGTGCAATGGAGTGATGAGAATGGCTCTCCCCGCTGAACGTGTCTCTCTCGTCAGTTTTCAGACACCTCCAGGATTCCTGGTCTTGCTTGGAAAAAAATAGGTGAGAAAGTGCAAGCTCCTGTAGCCCGAATGTCTAGGAGGGTGTTGCTTTCCGTAATGCAGCAATAAAAATGAAACGACCCTCTAAAGGCAGTGGTGACTACCCATGGCTTACTTGGGAGTCAGTAAAAACCTCATTTTTCATACCAGCATTCAAGAGCTGACCTTTAAAATCACCACATCTGGGGAGAATGTGTGATTTGATGCAGAACATTTTAGGGCATGCCGAAAAACGAATGGCCAAGAATGTGCTCATCAGTTTCCTTCTCCTTCAAGGAGCTCGGAATTGCTTAGGTTATAAAAATCAGTTCTTGGGCACTTCTGAATCTGTAGCATTTGCTTAAGTAGGTCTTCTGTGCAAAGTAGATTAAGTACATAGATAAATGGGATGCGAATCCACGCACCTGGTATGAAAATGATGGGCGTGTGTATACGTGTGTCCTCAGAGTGAAGTTTAGCCATTTCAAGGTGGCTAGTCATATCAGTTCAGCAAAGGGTCTTTTGGAAAAAGATGGAATTGCTTTAAAAGAAGAGACACACTATGTGAACCACTTTGTTATAGAGATGTGCCACTGAGGCTCGTGTACCACATCCAGGCTCCAAGGAATAATACTGGTGAATATAAAGCCAGCTTTTGACTTGGAAAACTCAGAATGCCTACAAGTCTATAAGGCATTAAAAAGAAGCCTATTTGTATTCCTAATACCATTTTTAAAGAGCCATGGAATTATGTGGAAAACAGAATTAGACAAATGGTCATCTCACAAGTTCGTGTCCAGGTGAAATAGTGTCTGTCCGATCTCATGCGTCATCATCTGCTAAATGAAGGTCTGGGCAGTGGTGCTGAGAGAAACTCTTCGTAGCTGCTAATTCTGAGCAGCCTGGGCCGTGAGGCACCTCAGGGCCTGGATCTATCACAGTCAGACTCCTCTGTACCCCAACCAAGCACAGTTAGCATTTTCCCTGGCTCGTCTCCAATTGGCTCCAACTTTCAGAAACAGCAAACTGAAAAACTTTCCTCCTGACATTTTCCGATGAGGATCCAGATGTCGGAATCAGTGGGTTTTCAGAGTTGCTGCTCGTAGTAATGAAGGAGGCCGGAAGCCACTTAACTGCAAGACGGCTGAGCTTCCACAGGAGACACCTGTCAATCAGCCCTCGTCCTGGCTCCTGCGAGGAGGCCAGCTCTTCCCTCCCTCTGGCTTGGGGGGTATTGTTGAGGGGGCCAGAGAAAGAAAGAGAGGGAGAGAGAGAGAGAGAGAGAGAGAGAGACAGACATAGATATCACAGAATAGACCTGTTTCTTAAGCCATAAGTGAAAACTGATTTGATGGGTACAGTAGAAAGGTTTTCATCTTTTCAAAGCCTGTCATATTAGAAAATTCGCCGATGATAGTAGTTACTGGTCTGGAAGATTGGCACCGACCCTGTTGGCTTGACACACTGGGAAACTCTTCTTGCTTAACTAGCCCCTCTCTTCCTTCCGTATTTGCAGAGTACCTGCTACATACATGGCAGGCAGGGCACTATAGGCCAGGCATTAAGCAACAACAGCAACAACAACGACAACAACAAAACAAGCTAGACCCTGTCCCTGACCTCAGAGAATTCAGAGTCTGGTGGAGGGAGAGGCAAGAAGACTGGCGGTTTCAGTGTGGCTCCAGATGTGCTGGATGGGGGGTGAGGAGAGGCCCACCCAACCCGGCACACAGGCAGCAACTGGGCAAAGATGTTGGGCGGTGATAGGAACGTTCCAGAGAGAAGGTGTGTGCAAAGGCCTAGATGGGAAACAAGAGAGCCGGTCAGTCCGCACGATGACAAGCAGCTGCCTCAGGCGTGTTCAATAGGGAGGAAGAGGCTGAGAGGTGGGTCTGCAGGAGGCAGAGGCTGGGTCATGGAGGGTCTTTTCTGCCATATGAAGATGCTTGGGCCTTGACTCTAGGGCAGTGGGGACAGGGAAGTTTTGTGATTGGGTTCCCATGTGGCCATTGTGACATACCACTGAGCCCTGGGGAGGAGTGTCTGACAGTGGGTCTTGTCAGGGTTCTAGGGATGGAGTGACTGCTCGGTGGCACTGATGATAAATGAATGTGGGTCACTCCTGTCAGTCCTTGAGGGGAGGAAGAGAATGAGGGTTTTAAAAAAAATAAAAAATAAAAACATACCATAAAGCCTGATGTAAATACTAGTAAATGTTAAATGATAATAAGTCACGTGGTCTCCTTTGAAATGGAAAATGCTCTGAGATAAGAGATAAGCTGAAGAAGGGGCAATAAAACTGAAATGGCCAGAGGGCATTTAAACAAAATCCATTTGTTCTTGAAAGCAACCTAAAAGATATAGGAAACACTATTAGGTACCACACAGAGAAACCCTGACTAAAATAGTGCAGCTGGAAATTGCCTATGTCGGTGTATTCTTCAATAAAAGAATTGTTTTCAGTTGTTTTCTGCTGACACTTTTTTCTCCTGTGATGGTCCTCTTATATTTGATGATCAATTTTCCACAAGATTTGCCATAACATTTCCTCAGAGCTTAGGTTTTTGCATTTTAATTCGTTTGGTGGCTGTTCTTAACCTAAGACAATATATGCCGTTAGCACAACTTCAGGTCATTGTTTCCAGCTCACAAGTTACTCAAATCCCAACCCTCCTCTTTTCTCTACTTGTTCTTGTCTGTCTTGCTTGAGGAGAGTCACTGGCCAAAGAGGCAGCCTCTGCCTGTTTAAGAGAAGCCTGTGATCTGGCACATTCTATAATTTGACTTAACTGTATCTCCCCATGATGTATGTTTTGGGCTCTCTTAAGTCACCCCTCCCCCAACCACTTGAGTTACTATTTCCCTCTTGCTGAAGCCCTCCTGAGATTCCAATTATCTTTCCAAGTCCAACACAAGCTTCATATTCTTTGTGTTCGGAGATTGATAAGCGCACTGTAATGTCAAGACAGAAAAGTTTGTGGTGGGGTAAAAACAGCAGAGTTTAACTATTATTTTTATATTATAGTCTGTTCTTCCCATCCCTACGGCACACCTTTCTTAGGTATAGAACCATTATCTTCTGGTACTTCCATAATCTCAACTAGAGCTTAGTACACGATTTAATAAATATAAATTAAAAGATGTATTTTGATTATGCTGCGACTCGGCAAGAGCTGTGGCGAGTTTCATTTAGAGGCGAGGGGTGAAATGAGTCTAGACCTCTAGGTGTAGCTGCAATAGCTCAAAGCATTCAGGCAGTGGCACTTGGAACCTGTGCAGCCACTGGCCCCCAAATCTATGAACAGATGAGGAGTGGTTTCCTTTTGCCAAGGGGAATCTTCAAGAGTGGTGTGGGTGATCTGTGGTTACAGAGCAGCTGTAACCCTAGGACTGCAGATGACCGGTGTCTTTCAGTTGTAAGTTTTGAGCATTTCTTATGCTCTTTATGTCACACAGGACTAGCTCAGGGTGAAATCATGAAGCATGCAGAATCTCCTTCCTGCTATCTTTCGAAGCCCAGTCCCAGGGAGCTTTGCCAGTCAGCACCCTTGCTCGGCAAACACAGCAACAGGGTTGTCATCATCATTACACCTAATGTGACCTGGCTTTCTGTGAGACTCTTGGGAGCATTTGCGGTTTAAATAGTTAAAGAAATACCAAAAATTGATGTCTAGTGGGAAGTTTCCTGTCTTATGCTGTTTGAGCAATGGCTTAAACAAGGCAACTTCCGTTTTCACTTTTGTTTCCCAATTTTTGATGATTTGTATTGCCTTAATATTTCTATCCTACAGCTTCCTGCTTAGCTCTTAAGCCTCACTCTTCCAATCCTGTTATTATTTGTAATTTAATCAAGATTAAGGGGATTTTGGCCAAGAGTGAGTAGATACTTGCTGCTTTGAAACTGAATTTTGATGTAGCTAAAATTCAAACTCTAGTGTCTGGGGAAGAGTGATAGAAAGGCAAGTGGGAAGGGGACTTTGAATGATCTTTTCAACAATGGTTTGAGTGTGTTCTTTAACTTTACTAGTTATTCAAGCATGGAGCCCCTTTTACGTGTTTTTATCTGCATTTATCAGAGGTATAGAAATCTGATGTTAGAACATCTTTGAGTGTTTTCCTTCCCTTATGGGACCAATCCTTTTGTTATGACACGGGAGGGGCAAATAGATCAGATCCTTGTTAGACTTGTATGGGGCAAGTGTCCCCTGGCTTTATGGGCATTAAGACTTTATTTGCTAGATCATGACATGGTGGTGGTGAGGGTGGGCAGGGAACATGGAGCCCAGAAGGGGACTGGGGCACTGTGAGTGGCTGGTGGCACATGGGGAGTCGGGGTAATAGCTATTTATACCCAATCATGGATGTATTTCAGTATTTCAGTGACAGGAACTGCTGGGCCTGTGTGACAGGCTGATAGTGGCCCTGTATCTGAACATGTACTTGTTGATGAGGAAAGAAAGCTGGATTTGAAATTAGGAAACTGGAACTTGTCTCCTAGCTCTACCAACCATAAATTGTGAATTTTGGGCAAATTACTTGAACATGGACTGTCAATTTTCCCATCTATATAATGGAAATAATATTACTGCTCTATCTCACGTTAGTAGTAAGATAACATTTATGAGAACAATTTATTAAACTGGGAAGTCTTCTGGCTAGTTTATTATCTTGATGTTTTAGCATGATTGTTGAGTTGTGCTGTTTGGTGACAACTTCAAGTATAGAAGTGTTTAGAGTTGTTTACCCAAATATTATATTTCTGTGTTTATTGAGTCCAGTTTTTGTATATTTTTCTAGTTCCCCTCTTATGTTAGGGTGTAGGCTTGGAAGCTACATAAGTAAACTTTGTGTGAACTATGTGCAAGATAAAGATAAATAGGGTCTGAGTGAGGGCCTTATATGGAAAGTAAATAAAATTTAGCAAATCTTAGTTAGGGCTTTTTAAAACTCTCTTTGCTAGCTTCTTGCTTTGAAGATATGTGGAGAATGGAATCCTAAATGTGGAATAATATTTCGATTATTTAAAAATATGTACTACCAGTATGTAAAGATCAAATTTTTAGCGAAGGTGATAGAGAAAATTTATCACTCACTCGCTCACTCAGGCATTTATTAAATGACATGGGTAGCCACTCTCTAGGAGAAAGTGAAAGAGGTAGGATGTCTGGGATTCTTCCGAGAAGTTTGTGTGTACCATTTTAATCCAGTTTAAGGATTCAGCATGACTCTCAGGAATGGTTATGTTGTTTTTCATGGATTCAGGGATTGGGGGAAGCGGGAGGCAAAAGGACTCTATAAGAGGAAAATTTCCATCAGGAGTTCTTTGAAAAAAAATTGTTCATCTCTTTCATTGGAATAGGTACCTTAGCGAGAGCTTCAGGTACCTAACACCAAACATAAGAAAGATGTTGCATTGCGTGCTCCTGTAAATCACCACGTGGGACCAGAGTGTGTTTTGTCGGAGTGTTCAGTTTCTGTGGACTGTGTTCGCTCAAGCTGTGACCGCTGTCGGCTCGGCTAGGCGAGAACTGGCGCACGGGTGGTGTACTACCAGCAGTGATCTGACGATGGCAGCATTGGGCGACCTATCTCACGTTCCTCTGCACCCGCCGCTGTGTAAACCCGTCCTGTAGCTTATTCCACAGCAGTGTTTGGATTTCAGATTGTCACTCAGACTTTCTTCTGCTTAATGACTGTATGTATGCAAATGACTCTGCTTTTTTCCTGTGGAAGAGGTCCAATCTGTCACTCTTGTTTTGGTTTTCAGTTAATGATTATATGTAATTATATTCAAATAAAATATTTATAAATAATTACATATAATTAGTGGTATGTAAAACTTGGAATTCATGAACGTCAGCTTTGATGAAAGGCACCCTTCAATTTGGGAGGTGTTGGTCTTACTATTATTATTTGTTTCTACTTAAAAGACTTTAGTGGCCAAGAATCTGCAATTGTCTTTCACTGGTGTTTCAGGGTTGTTTGTTTGTTTGTTTGTTTTTTAAATAATAGGTAGGATATTTATTGGTAAATCTCTAGGGAATATATTATAGATCCCCAACATCTGGAGAATCCTTAAAGGAAAACAAATTATATTTTTCTTAAAATTATCAGAAACAGTTAGTCATCCTTGAATTCTGAAAGGTCACCAAGGGGTTACCCAGTTTGGCTCTAAGCAGGCTTTGCGTTTACCATCAGATGGAAGACCTGTGCAGTTGCCCTCGCCTCCCCATTAGTGACCATGACAAGGGGAGCGCTGCTGCTATTGAAAACAGAGAAAAGAAAGTTATTCTGAGCCAGTCCGTAATTAAAATTTTGCCAACACCCGAGGTTCAGGTACATTTTACCATTTCTCTGTTAGCCACATCTGGAGCTGCAAATGGAAACAGCCTCAGAGCAAAAGGTCTTAATTCTCTGGGGAGAGTGGGCTGCAGAAGTAGCTCCTAGGCACCTTCTATGGTTGAGGACAACAGGAAACCAAAGGGAAAGGCAGAGGAAGGGAATGAGCGGGTGGGCGGAGCTGAGTCAGGTCGGAGTTTCAGGACCAGGGCGCACTGCCAGGCGTGGGGCGGGGCGGAGAGTGTTCCCAGTGAGGAGGGGCAGAACGCACAGCCACTCCCGCCTCCGAGGCTGCCTCCATCCTAGAAGCATGTGGACTAAAGACACATTGGTAGATTTAGCTTTGAATCTCGAGTTGACTCCGTGCAGACCTTTTAATTGCCTCTGAAACTGGGTGGGAAGCCAGACCTATGTGAAGACTGTGTATACAACACACCAGATTTTCTCAGGGCTCCCTCGACCTGTTTTGATTTAGATCATAATCATGACTACGCATTATATGTGCAGTGATGTAGACTAAGGAAAATGCTCTTAGTAGGCTGACCTAAATGCTCCTGTAAATGGCTCCATATGTGTATTTTGGAGGCTTTAGAACATGACAGCACTTTTCTTCCTCCCCACAAACACATCTGTATGCAATGTTCAGGCTCTGAGGATTTCACGTCCTGTGCTATAAACACTATGTAAATTTGGGAAATCAGCTGAAGATTCACGAAGAAGATGCTACGAGGTTCTAATTTTCCTGCTTCACTTTATTTCTCCATTTTTGGGTTACAAGGAAAAATCATTCATCTATTAATCTTTTACCTAGAAACCTTAAAATACTGAGCCCCAGATCTCTTCAATGTCACCGTCTAGACTGGTCTTGGGTAAATCACTTTACCTCCGAAAACTTGAGTTTTCCTTTTGATAAAGTAGGAGGCTGAACTTTGTCTTCTTGGTTTACAAGTATATAATTGTTTCTTTTCATTGAGTCTAGCATATGCAAGTTTTTTTTTTTGGTGGATAGACTTGAGGGCAATATTTTAACTTTTCAAAACATATTCACATCTCTTATTTTGGGTATTCTTGTGAGAGGCCTCTGTGATATTGCCTTCTCCCAATCCCCTGCTACCCACGGCCCACGTCTGTTTAAGTCACTCAACTCGCTTGTCTCTTGGCTTCCATTTCCTTCTGACTGGTTTCTTTGCTTTCACTTCTACAATCTATTCTTTACTCATCATCAACATGATCTTTTGGAAACTAGAACAGAACATGTCTCTCCATGCCTAAAACCTTTCAGTGACTTCCCATTGTCCTTGGAAATACAAATCTATGCCTACCTCAGGGCCTTTGCACTTCCTCTGCTGGGAACACTCTTTCCCCTCCATCAGCAATTTTCAAACTTGATGCTGCAAGCATTTTTAAAACATGCGATAAGTGACTACTATTAAGTCAGAGGCACTGACCACTCTTCCCTTAGATTGTCAAATAAAACAATGACACCAGCCAACACAACAATAGCAGTCCAGTGGGAATGAATCGAAATTATACCTATTTTTTTGTCAGATCAATAAAAAATATATTTTTTGGTGTGCTGCAGAATTTTAGTCATTAGTTGATGAGTGCCACGAGGTGAAGAAGGTTGAAAATCGGCTGCCCTAGATCTTTGCACAAAAGGCCGCTTTTCAAGCAGGTTGCAGTTTAAATATTACTCCCTCAGAGAAGCTCTCCCTGGCCTCTCCTTCTAAAATAGCCACGTCTTTTGCTTAATATCTGACACATTGCATGGTTTTATTTATATAACATATTCTACCTGAAACTGTCCTGGGTATTGATTTTTGTTGTTGTTCTTGTTTTCTGCCTCATCTCACTATAGCCTCTATGCTTCGTGGGAATGGGGACTCTGTTGCCTTGTTCACTGCACGTCCTTAGCATCTACAGCTGAGTCTGGCATGTAATAGGCGCTCAAGGAGTGTTTGTGGAATAAAGGAATGAATGATGTCACAGGCAGGAAAGCTACATGCTAGAGAGGTTGTGGTCATGTAGCTAATTAAAAGTAGAGCCCAGGCTAAACTCAGGCCTCCTCAGGTTTCTTCCTTCCAGGTCAAACTGCCACACCACAAACCTAACTTCGAGATAATTCTTTCATTCATTACTTGTTTATTTATTCACCAGATGTTTATGGAGCTCTTATTATGTTTCACTATTCTGTATCAGTAGTTCTCAACCAGGAGTGATGGTGCTCCCCTGGGAACAGTTTCCTATGTCTAGTGTCACTTGTGGTTGTTACAGCTGGGGTGGGGGGAGCCTCTGGCATCTAGTGAGTAGAAGCTGGTAGGCTGCACTCCCCCTGCCCCACTCCTCCCACCCCCCCCCGCAATAGAGAATTATTCAGCCTAAAATGTCAATAATGCCGAGCTTGGGAAACCCTGTTCTAGATGAACAGACTGATACCTGTTCCCATGGAACTTATAATCTATGGTGGGGAGACAGATGGCAAATAGTATATACCATACATAAATAAATTGAAGACCATGTCAAAAAAGTGGTGTGATGGAAAAGAAGGAAAAGTCAGATCAGAGGAGTGCTGGCGGGCACTGTGGGTGATGGGGGTAGAGACGGATAGAACCCTAGCTTCCTTAGGAGCGAACCAGGAACAGAGAATTCGCCCCTGGAGGGTTAGCTCCGTGACGTGGACTGACCGGTCTTTTGGGTCCAGTCCAGTGCCGCAGGACATTAGCCCACTCAGCTCAGATCATCTGGAAAAAATGAAACCCTCCTGAACCAAGGGGCATGTTAACTTCCAAACAAAAATAGATCAAACTGCCATGGGCTAGAAATATTATTTTCTGCCCGTTTTCAGGAGTGTTTAAATTTTCCTCTTTCTCAACACTTCAGCACTCCGTGATCACTAATGCAGGACAGTGTTAATTTGATGCAAGTTTTATTGCTCGTTGTCAGCTTCTCACTTTTCTCTCAAAGCAATAATAGTGTGATTTCAGCCTCTTTCAAGAGCATTGTGAGTTTTTAGTTGTACAGAGGTTTCTGTCTGTCTAGGTTAATTTCCTAAACTCAACAGAAATAACTATAGATTTTGATATCTTAGGAGAGCTGTAGCATCGATAGTTGATGCTGATAAAACTCAGATCAGTGAAATGGTTCTTATGATTTTATATATATGTTTATATACATATTTATGCAATGTATGTGTGTGCATATATGTCGATTACATTTAAGATCTCACTGAAAAACTTACTAAAATTGTGGTTTTAGTAGTTTGGTAAACATGTACTTGCTTTATTGGTCTCTCTTTTATTTTTTTGCCAAGCATTGGCACCCTGTAGGTACTCAGCAAATGTTTGTTGAATTAATAAACAGATCGCAAACATCAGCCTGGGATTACTAGATTCTGGTTTTTTTTTCCATAGACATGAATTTACTTATATCACCAAAATACAACCTAGTAAATATTATATAATACCGTATTCTTACAGCATTATCACTGTGACATATTCATTTATTTCTAAATCTATGTTTTGTTTTGTTTTTTAAAATTATTGCATTGGATCTGATTTGACTCATGGGTTTCTGAATCTGGTGAGCATAATCCTTTTAGTAGTAGATACCTTTTCCGGATGCCTTTTGCCTGGGAAAGGATTGTTAAGCAAGAAAATGGGCTGCAATAAATGTTTTGGATTCAAATATATGTGAATTGACATTGTTGAAGAAATTGTGGACAGTGCACCATTTTATTTTGGGTGCCGTTTTATCCTATAGAAGAACTTGTTGACCAGTTTACTGGATGTGTATTTTTTTGTTTTTTGTGTTTTTTTTTAGTGCTATTTCTTTACAATTGAGTTTGGCCTTTGCAAGCAAGAAGGGCAACTGCGGGCATATGGAGCAGGATTACTTTCTTCCATTGGAGAGTTAAAGGTATGAAGCTGTGAATGAAGCTATCCTTCCCAAGCAGACTGGTTCAAGGTCATGGAAAACATTGATTTGTTTGTCTGCACATTTCTAGTTGCAGATACTCCATAAATATTTAACACAGAGGAGTTGGCACCTCAGATGTGGGTGTTGACCTAACTTTGTGCTCTTCTGAAAATGGGTCATGCCTTCCTGGGTTTGTGGTGTGACGCGAACGGATGGGCATCTATGCGCACAATCAACAGCAATGACAAACGCATGCTCGAATATTGGCTAACAAATGACTGCCCCAATTTGTTGCTGAACAGTAGGCAGTGAGCCAGCAGTGATGCTATTGGTTAAAATGTCCTCCTAAGGTTACCTTGACTACTCTCATTTCTGTCACCCCCATGGCTCCCAGGGACTCCCCAGCATTTAATTCCCAAAGGGGAATTTGAGATTATTTTAGCTTCTTCAAAATTAATGTGTATTAAAACATATGTGGACATATACAATGTAGAAAAAGCCTAAATAAACATATGGCCTGAGAGGTATCTCATATGTGTAGTGATGCCTAAGGGTTGCTATCCTTTTGCCTTAAAATACAATACAATCACCCTTTATTCAGAAAAATGTTGGGGACTGAGGCATCTGATAATTTAAATATTCTGGTTACTTTGAAATTGCTATCTATACCATTGAGGATGGCAAGTTTTGATGAATTTGGAATGCGGTGTGAAAAATAATATGGAAATGTTACTAAAAATAACTTTATCTTTCTTTCATTATTCAGAGTAAGATCAGGATTATGGACTATGTTAGGGTTTTGATTTTTCTTAGAGTATTGGTTGTTCTTATATAATATAATTAGGAAATATATGATAACTGGGACTTTTTGGTTGTTTCTGTTCTTGAAAGATGCAATTTAACTATAATTTTATCAAGTTCTCACAGTTACGACCCCACCCATTCGTCCCCCGAACACTTGGCTAAGCACCTCATGTGTGCCATGTGCTGTGCCAGTCACTGGGGAGCACAGACACAAATGATAACGATGAAGAAGGAGAACAAAAAGAAAATACCAACTGCCTCACTGGACACTTAAATAGACCTTTGTATTTTCAGTGCTTTAGCCATATAAACCCATTTAATTCTCACAAGAACACAATGAAATAAGCAATACTGTCATCACAGATGAGAAAACTGAGGCATAAAGACATTAAGAAACTTACCCAGGGTCGCGCAGGTAGTATGTGTTGGAGCTGGACCCAAACAAGTCTGGGCTCCAGAATCTGAGCCCTTAACCATTAGGCCACACTGCCTGGGATCCCTGTTGTTAAGGAGTTTACATTCTCGCTCAAGAGATAACAATCAGATAATGCCACATGGTAAATGTGCTTGGAACAGATTGGGCCATGCTGGGGAAGATGTCCTGATGAGGGCCCAGCTGCCCAAGCTGATTCTCGAGGACTGGAGAGCGTGAGTACGGGAGAGGATGAGATGACACAGATCAGTCATTGGACAGCAATGTACGCGCGCCTGTCAAATCGACCCCATTTAGGGAGCTGCCTGAGATTTGGCGTGGCTGGGATAGATGACAATATTTAACATAAAAAAAAGCCTGATATAATGTGGTGAGATTTTTTTACTAAATTCTTAAAAAAAGATCCATTTGGGGTGCATCTCAGCACAGCGGCCAGAGCCCTCCGCGATCGCATGATGTCATCATATCCCTGAAAGACCCACGTCTTCTACAGAGTGCTTTTTTATTTCCCTGAAAAAAGAATTAGCCAGAAAATGCTGCAGCTCTTGAGCTACATCTATTTACATTCTCCTCAGAGGGTTTATAAATTACACCAGAAACAAAAGAAACAAATCTCTCTCATTGCCCCAACTTTCGACAGGGTCCTCTGATCTGGTTAATGAGGCATGTGGAGGCAGCAACGGGGTGAATCTGTTGTTTTCGTTTCTATTGGCGTGGGTAGAATCATCTAGAGATGGAAATCAGCCAGAAATATACACACCGAAGGGCACTGTCTGCCATGAATCTTCTTGTTCTGGTCCATCAGCTCTGGTCATTAGCATTCTTCCATTCTCAAATTTCCACACTAACATCGCTATGATTGCTATTTTGGACGATTTTTACAATTCAGGAATTCTTTCTATAAGAAATATCTTCTGATTGTTCACAGAAAATACATAGCATGATGTAGGTAATTTCTTTAACCCCTCCCCTACCCCCCACTCTGGTAGCATCCAGAGCCTTCCCAGTACTTCTGAATATTTCAGTCTAATTTTTATTTAAATGAACAAACGAGAGTTCTTGATCTAGGTAGAGATAACTTCATTAATATTATAATACCTCCAGTGCAGACATGCTTACAATTTTGAATCTAGTTACCTTATGTGGTAAAATATTTTTGCTGTTCCAACTGCAGCCCAAATGTAGGTCCCAGCTAAAGCGTTGGAGGTTTTGGCGTAATCTTTGTAACTTTTACATAAATATTCACAATTTACCTTCTCACCCTGAACAGAACACATTTTAAAATTTGTGCTTTAAGAGGCTCGATTTTCTTGGGCATAGATGTTTCACTTCAGAGCTGACCAAGTATTCCCAAGGGGTATATCTATAGTTTGGAGGATAACTTTCATTTTTCTGTTTGTTTTCTTTTTTTTGATAACAACAATGTTTTCTTTCTTTCTTTGTTTCTTTCTTTCTTTTTACAATTTTTGACAATGATTATGTTTATCTTTAAAGACAGGAACAAAATATATGGAAAAGCTTGTAAAAGCTAACATAAATCTGATAACCATAAAGACTATTTTGTTTGAAATTTCAGCAGTGGTTAATCTCTCTTTTGTTCCAATTATGTGTTCTGTCATGAACTTTCAGAAATTCTAAAAGTGTGTTTGGGTAGGGCCTTTCCTCCGCTTCGTTACTGTGGAGAGCAGTTAATGAACTAAGTTATGTGGAAAACTGACTTTACTCTTTTTTTTTTTTTTAAGATTTTATTTATTTATTTTTAGAGAGAGAGGAAAGGAGGGAGGAAGGGAGGGGGAGAAACATCAATGTGTGATTGCCTCTCATGTGCCCCCTACTGGGGACCTGGCCCACAACCCAGGCATGTGCCCTGACTGGGAATTGAACCGGTGACCCTTTGGTTCACAGGTCAGCTCAATCCACCGAACCACGCCAGCCAGGGCTGGAAAATTAACTTTTAAAAAAGGTTGACAATAGCATAATTGGCCACCATTCACCCACAGTCTAGCTTGTGTCTTTCCTTTCATGCCCTTTTTCTCTCTATCCCAGAGGTGACCTGGAATATGTCTTTGATTTAAAAATTTTATTATTCACCCATTCATTCATTTTATTTAAAAAACCCCAAAATTAAAGGTCTCAGATTTCAAGGAAGTTGGAGCCTATAGGAGGGAAAATCTAAGAAATTAATTGATATGGGTCTTTGTTGAATGTGGTTCTTTTGTAGAAGCAACATGGAAATTTCTTCACATTAGGTTATCAAGGAAACGATTGCTAATCGATGAATTGGTGAGTCTTATCTCAAAAATTTAATGTATCTCAAAAGAAAAAGGCAATGTTTCCTTTTTTTCCCCATGGGTAATAGTAAATAAAACCTAGTTCTTTATTTCCTAAAGGGCAGAGGTTAATTTATTTTTATTTATTTTTTTATTTCTTTGTAAGTGGGTTTAGCACTGATCCCATAGTAGTTGCTGGAGTATTACATATAAATACATATGTTCTGCTTTGCAGGTTTTGATAAAGATGATGGTTTAAAAAATTGTGATTACTATTATTTTGGCTTTGGTTTTAGGATGTCCTTGCACGGCGAATTTATTATACTGCTTTTTCTTATAGCTGTTAATCAGCATTCACCAAACAGGTTTATATTTATTACAGTCATTTGTATTTACTACCACTGAGAGCGACTCTGTGAGATAGGTAGGACTTCGGCCAGGCTGTCGAGCAGAGGGGCATCTGAGGTCATCTTGTACAGTGGCGGTGTGGCGGGAGTCAGGACCAGAGCTGGGGCTCGCTGCTTCTGCGCTCCCACCTCCTTACCCTGCCTAACTGGCCCTTGCCTCCCGCCTTCCTCCTCCCCTTTCCTTTCCTGCAGGAAAGGAAATAATGACTCTTGATCACGACAGAGTGAGTGCTGGTGCATTGGGAGTTGGAAATGGTTCTTTGGCCTTTGTGAAAGTATTGTGTGAAGAGACAGTTGGTTCCCTCACCCCTGTAGCTTATTCACACTGATGAAACTTTCAACATCACTGATATTTTAAAAAAAAAAAAAGCATGATGCTGTCATCCCCCAATTTGGCAATAGGGGTGTCAGTGCCAAGCTGCACTTGGTTAGCAGGAGGAACCTTTGAGGGAGGTTAAAAATATAATATACATGTGTACATATGTGCATATACAAATGTGTATATTTATTATTCTGATGTGGGAGGAAATGAGCATAGTGTGAGTGTAAAGGTGTTTATAAATTTATTGTATGCAGAATCGAGGGCCCAAACCTACCTATAAACCTGTCTTCACACTTGAGTTTTTCCCCAACTTTAACTAGTCCTACTAGGGAGGGTGAGGATCATGGGGTTTACATCTGGGATAGCTGAGATGATAATGCCGTGTCACTGCAAAGGCGGGTGGCTGGGAGGAAGGAGGATTTGACATCGATGAACCCAGGGCAGGCCCTGTTGCGGTGTAGGACCTGGAAGCCTCAGAGCGAGGCCCACGCTGCCTACCCTGTGAGTTCTAGACCCCTGGGGGAGAGGAGCTGCCCCTGTGGTGGCAACTGTGGCCGCATTCGTATCATAATCTTGAGACTACATTAACAATGGTAAATAAATATATTGTGCACTTCTTATGTGCCAGGTAGTTTGCATGCATTACCTCTTTTAATCCTTAGCACAACTTTGGGTTTCAGTTGCTATTAATATTCCCGTTTTCCACATGAATACTGGGATCTGCTTACAGAGGTGGAATAACTTGCCCAAAGCCAAGTAGGAACTTTAGGTAACAATTGGGTTCTGGGAAGTTTTGGATGTTGAAAAGATACTTTTTAATTTAAAAGGCTGGAATGGCAAATAAATCTTCATTTGTACTCTAAAGCCAATGAATTAGTAATGGCTTTATCTGTTAGGAAGGGTGGGAAAGGCGGATCTGGTCTGTTCTTGCGGGCTGGGGCGGAGGGAGGGCTGGCGGTGTGGCTGCTGCGTATTTGCGGGCCCTGTTAAAATTATAATGCAAGGAGAGCTTTAGGATTCACGCAGATCAGCCTTTTCAGTTTATCGAGGAAAATGTACCCCAACCTGGGGCTTTTTCACTCCTGTGATGCCATGCCTCCGGGGCAGCTCTTTTTAGAACGCAGGTCTCCGGTTCCCCAGGCCTGTGCCCTGCTCTTTAATATTGTGGGTAACTCCAAAACAGCCCTTTTAGATGGGAGGAGGTGAATTCCCGAGCTTTCCTGCATTTTTAAAATGGCTTGAGAGTAACAGGCTGTCAGCCAGATCCTCTCAGTGTTACAAAGCCCTTCTTTACAGAAAGTTGGGTTAATTAACTTGCAGACTTCAACATACCTGAAGAACACTGCAGGGAGGGTTCTCCATGGTGTACCCCTGGGGACCTCTAGCAGTTTGGCTGGATGTTTACAAAGAGGCCACTCTGGACATAGAGGAGTGGGGATGATAGCTATTCTCCAAAGCTCAGCCACTTAGAGAGAGACATGGATAATAGTTGAAGAGCAAACTCAGTAGGAGTTCACTGGAGTGGGCAGTGGACTTTGGAATCAACGGAAACATGCATACTTTCTATATCCTTTGGGCCACGCTCTGGTGTTCAGAAACAGGACTTCACAGGCTCCGTGGATGTTCCCGGCAGTCATCACACAGGGCAGATCCCCATCAGGTAAACAAGTTCCTCGATAGGTGTGATCACCACTTCATTTGATGGCCTCTCTCACTGGCTGCTCCCCCAACTCCAGGTTCTTGTCATTCTCCAGGCTAATCCTTGGGGACTATCATTATCCCCATATTTGTAACAGCCAAGGAGCAGCAGCTGGTCCCATTCTCCACGGACAGAGAAGTCCCCTGCAGGTAACCAGCATATTGGACACTGCAGGCTCCAGAGGACGGAATGCATTTTTCAGAGTTTAGAACAATCAGCTTCTAGCTTTTCCTTTGACTATCGCAGAGGCAAGCCGATATGTATTGCCTAAAGGTCTTTGCCTCAAACTATATTCTGTGAATCCACTGACTTGAGGTCTGGGGCAGAGCACTCTGCCCTCTGGGATTTTTCTTGGTCTTTTCTCAACCCCTTTACCAGTTAAAGTGACTAAACAAGCTCATGTGAGCATCCAGTGGGGTTGTCACATGATAGATTTTTCTAAAACTACGGTGATTCCAGTCTCTGTTGTTGCATAAACACATTCTGAAGGCGTCCTCTACCCACAGTGACAGTTACGGTTGCTAATTTCCTATCAAAGCATTGCAGACCCTGGCAGACGAGTTTCACCTGCTTCCTGTGCTTGTCCTAGACCCAGTGGACAGCCTTTGGCTCAACAGGGATAGCCCAGGGGAGCTGTGCCTTAAATGTTCTTATAGCCTGTTCTGCTTTGACTCTGCCCATGCTCCTGAATGTGGAGCTGAGAGAAAGATCAAGAATACCGTGTCAGTCACATTCCTTCCTTTAATATGTGCTGATGGATGAATGGGCAATAAGAGAAACATACTAAAGTAAAATGCTCCCAGGCTGCCAAGAAAGAACTTCTAATTCTGAAACCAGTGACAAGCCAACAGGAGGCCTATTCTTTGCAAAGGAACAGCAGCTCTCACAAAAGGACGTTTTATTCCTTGAAACTGAAGTTGTTTCAAAAATGTGGACAGAATTATTAGTCAGGTGGAACCCCATCCCCCTGATATCCATCACACTGCATTGAATCTAGCACAGATGCATTTGCAGGTGTAGTGACCTTCTGCTTATAATGAAGTTGTTGGTGGGCCAAAAAAAATGAGTTCCCTTCCAGAGGCCCTCTGCATTCCTTGATTCACGCATGCACTGATCTGGACAACTTTCGAGAACGCACGGCACAGGGAGGGTCCTGTGCCCTTTTCTCTTTCATGTCAGTCCTTGGGGTTACAATTATATTTTCAAACTTAGGGAACCACAGCCTTCTTCATAGAAAACTGCAAATCATTCCATGTGTTTTGAAATTGTTGAGGGAATGCGCCAAGAATACTGAACCGGAAAGTTTTGTCAGCATTTCTCTAGGAAACCTTAGCAGTTAGAGACTGAGAAGGTAGAAACGTGCTTTGGGTGGAATCCAGAGGCTGTGATACAAATCACAGAGCCCAGGCCTCTCACTACAGCTGAGGAAATGGAGGCACCGAGAGGTGAGGTGAAGCCAAGGTTACCCTGTTTCTTCGATAGCAGCAACACCTGGACCACAGCCACGTTTCCGAACTCCCCGTTCGAGGCAGTTTCTGCTTCCTCTTTTCTTTCTCTCCCAACTAATTTACCCTTGAAATTAAGAAAGATATAGAATCTAGTGGCGTATTTATCAAAATATAGTTCACAATCACTTATGTCTAAGTCATCTTGGATACCTTTAAAATGCAGATTTCCGGGATTTATCCGGACCTACCAAATGAAATCAAGGCCCGGGTATCTGCATTTTCACAAGCTCCTTAGTGATTCTATGCACATTCTGCTTGGGAATCATCGATTCAGGGTCTATAAATAGGCAGGCAGTACATGGCAGGAAACGGCCGCTAACTTACAGCATCACCGAGCTTATCCTGAGAATCCGGTCCTACATTGTTCTTTGCTGCTCCTCCGGCCAGTCATGTAGGGAGCTGAATGGAGCTAATGATGGTTCAAAGAGTAATTAGGTTGGCTTTCCTGTTTTCCTAAGGTCTGCTCTGGGCATAACTATAACTATGAATATTAGCTCTTTTTTTTCCCACCTGGAAATCTTTATCTGCTGTGTATTGCTCTGCTGTACTTGGTGGAAGGTAAATGAATGCTTTGCAAATATCCTCAGATATGCAGGTCCACTCCAGACGCTGTTGATAAACAGTACCTGGCCTCAAAATGTCTCTCAATGAGCCCGCAAGCCGTTTAGTCAGAGTCCCAATTACCTCTCCACGCAGGTAATTATTACTTCTGCCATTTAAGTGAAATTTCAGCACACGGCTTATAGAAATAAATGCAGGACTGTATCTGTGCTGTCCCTGCTCCTACTCATAGCCTAGATCTAAAATTCCAGTTCTGTTGGGTTACAGCTCTGAGCTGTTCTTCAATCTGGATTTGGCTGATAATAAATCAAATAATACCATAATCTCATTTTTTTTTCTTTCAGCACCTAACAGACTTAAAAACAATGACGACAACAACAACAAAAACCCCTAACACTCCATTTACCCCGCATATGGGAGAGTTCCACGTTTCATGGCAGACTAGTAACTGAGCAGTTCTGTAAAATTATTGAGCCATGCTGTAGAAATGGGCCATCATGGCACTTTGGAAATCTCACTGTGGAGTTTAACGGGTTTTGTGGTATGTTTTGCAGCATGCTCTTTCTGACAAGGCATGTGTGAAAGCCTTTGACCCGAAGACAACTTGCTTGCAGGAGTGCCTTATCACCACCTTCCAGGAAGCCTACTTTGTTTCAGAAAGTTTTGAAGAAGCCAAAGAAAAGATGAGGTAAGCTTGTTTTTCTCCCATCTAGAGAGAATAACTTATTTTTCTGGCTCTGTCTCTTTGTTCCTTCTCTTATACCAATGAGGGTCGATTGCATATCCTTCTGTTTCTGTTTATTTTGCAGGGACTTTGCAAAGTCCATTACCCGTCCCTTCTCAGTGTACTTCAATCCCTACACACAGAGCATTGAAATTCTGAAAGACACCAGAAGTATTGAAAACGTGGTGCAGGATCTCCGCAGCGACCTGAACACAGTGTGTGATGCCTTGAACAAAATGAACCAGTATCTGGGGATTTGATGCCTGGGAACAGTGTCGTTGCCAGCATGATCTTTTCTGGGGCTTAGCGGTCAATGTCATATAACACCAATACCTTCCTGTGTCATGGCGTGGCTAGCAGGCATGCAATTATGTATATCCCTACCTACTTGTAACTTGCTGTGCTATTGTGTGAAACACCATTAAGAACCCAGTGACAGGTAACCACTCATTGTATGAAAGATTGTAATATGTTTAAATGTCTTAAATTGATTTGACATTTCTGCTTAGTGTCTTTAACCCAGCTGCATCTATTTAAAATTTGTAACAAATAGCCCTCTTATGATTCTAGTTTATGTCCTCTTCTTTCTCAGATCTGAGCCTTTCCTCTGTGTTCATTAGATAAAATGGAAATAGCAGTGAAACTGTTTCTACTTTCGATAGTATCAGTACTTTCACAGCATTATTTGAGATAAACCTAGAACTGTATGAAACTTCCTATCGCATTAACAACATTCAGTATTCTGTTCAAAAATTGTTGAGGTACCAAACTAGTTGGAATGACTTTCAGGTTGAATATTTATACAATGGAAGAAAAGAAAGCTTTTAAGAAATGGGATATATAGGTTGCACTGACCTTGTAGAAACTGAGTTGTGGCATGCTTCCCAAAGCATTCTGGAAGGAAATACTTCCATAAAGGGCATTAGGAAAGACTAAACAGCGGGGAATAAATCTTGGGACTATCAATTTTATGCTGGAATAAAGTGAATTATCATGCTCAGGTGTTTAACCTATTTCTTTTAGAGGGCAATAAAATCATAGAGCTTTGCTTTCAGCGGTGTGGAAATTGAGTCTCCGAGAGGTTAAGTGATTTGGTTGAAGTAGCACAGTTAGTTCCAACATCGATAGTCCGTAGCATGCTGCTTTGGGATTGCTAAGAAGCTTACCTCGATATATGCATGTATTTATATGTAGTCAGAGAAGGGAGCTAATGCTTATCAAAACTAACGTTTATCACTAAATAGGACTCTGTTTGTGATTAAGACTTGCCGACAGTACAGATGTTTCCTCTCACAGGCCCAAACCATCTCCGGGAGTCTGTCTGTTTGTTCAAAGTCTGGGCACATTTGGGCAAAATATAGTGATGATACCACAAATCTCTGGTCATGCTTGCCATAAGAGGCATAATCAGGTGATTAAGTGAAAAAATAAAAAAAGAACTGTGGAATAAGCGAACGAATTTCATCTTCTGGTTTCTTCAACAAACATAGCCTTCTCCCCTCATTCTGCTTTGTCCTGGGGGGAGGAGAGGAGAGACGGGAAAAAGTTAAGAAGGAAAAGATGATGAAATGACTTTTAAGTTAGCAGTTCCAAAAAAAATTACTGGAACAATTTCCAAGGATATTCTCTTAATTAAGAAATTACATATAATTTCAAATTAATTCCTACTCTTATGTGGGCCAATGATGAAACAGACATTTTTGGACAAAACATGTTCAGGAAGAACATGAGAAAGAGACGAAACACACATCAGTGAGAGGGGAAATTAAAATGAAAAATCAGAGGTTTGAATATTGGTTATCTTAACTATTGAGGGTCTTTTCCTTTCTGCAGGATTCGAAGAACAACTGAATTTTTGAGAAAGGCTTTGGTGGCTCGAAGGTGAGAGTCAGGGCCATTTAAATGCCATTCTAAGTGAAAGAGAGAGTGGCTTGAAAAATTATTGGCGGTAGAGAAATTATGAGCAAGCTGAACCAAATTAAAAGGATCTAGAAAGATCAAGTAGTTGTATTTTCAGTGGTTTTATAGGCCCATAAATGCATAGTTTCTTAGATCGTGCTGTGCTAGATCTAGATGATTCTGAATAATTATTTACTTACAAATACTAATCCAGAACAATAATCCAAACATTTCCAGAACTAGTTGCTGAATTTTCTCAGAGGAGGAAATTGGCTAAGAAACTCTGACTGTCTACCGCTTGTATATTTTCCATAATTTGCTGTTGCTTTAGACGCCATTAAAAACAACAACAACAACAACAACAAAATCCCGTCAGTAGCCGGCAGGCTTCTCCCGTCTAGCCCCGGAAGAGGGGAGCCTCGTAGTTAAATGTAATGAAGGAAGAATCATATTTAATCGTAAACAAATTCCCTCAACAAAAAACAACATTTGAGCAGCCTCCTGATTGGCTTATAGCAGCATCTTCAGTTTTCTTACATGTGCAAAATCTATGTTGTTTCAAAAATAGAAGGGCCCGAAAGTAAACAGGCTTCCCTGCAGGGCGTAGAGAGGTGTCGCACAAAGAGGAGGAATTACTGTACTTCATTCTTTTTAGATTTGTTCTCCATTTGGAATCGCAGTTACCATGGTTTTCACCACATGGAACAATGGGATCCTGGTTTTCATTTGTTGTGAGCATTTAACTTGCAAATGCCTTTACAGCTAATGGTGGGAATAATCCTATAAAATTTAATAGCCATCATAGGAAAAATGTTGGCAGAAAAAGCCCCCAAATGAAAACAGTACAAGAAAAGAATCATAGCCAATTTCTTGTCATCTCTGATATCTGCTCAGTGTAACCATTTATCTCAATTATGCCTCATGACTTAAAGCTAAATTAAATAGATCCAAGGGCAATTATAAATTTAAGGATACTTGCTCACTGTCATCTCACTGTGAATTGCTACTTTATTTTGGTTTGCAGCTGACTTCAGTAATCAGCTAATCAGAAATCAACCCAAGGTTCCTAGCAAGACCAGTTTTCTTACACATCACACTTTGCAAAAGACAGCCAAGTCTGATTAGTCCCGTTTTTCTTTTTGTGTATTATGAATTAGGGGCAGGTATCCAGTGTATTCTTGATGATCAGCATAATATTGATAGATTGTTCATAAGTTGCATCTGTTAAAAGTAGGGAACCTTGATCCAAGATGGTTTAAGAAATTAGTTTGTTTTTTTTTTTTAACTTTAGCGGTAAGGGCTGTGAAACTTGAGTTTGTGGCTTAGTATTTATTTACGCAGTAATTTAGAAATGATGCTTTATGGGGATGACATATCTCTGCTTGTCTCACTCGCACATAGTAAATGGGCCTGAGCCTAATGAATGTAAAGCACTGCAACATTTACCAACATGAAAAGTCTAAAATGAAAAACAGTGCGCTTTAACGGGGAAGCAAATAGAAATACAAAGTTTCATTTTCAAATGGAGTCATGGCTCACATCATCTCATTTTCTTCCTTCGAGGAGGAAAACATTAACACAAGATGTAGTTGTCCTCCAAGTCATCTGATCTAATTTTCAACATCTAAAGAATCCAGCGCTGATGCTTGCTCTCATGAACCTTGTCTTACTTATAATGAAAAAGAAGGCGGCCCAGAGTTTTCCGGTGTGTCTGAGTTTTTTTCTTCTTCTTCAGTTTCCAAAGACATTCTCTTATTTGGGGAAATGATTCTTATGCAGATTACCATATTCTGGGAAGAGTCAAGGGAAGGAGTGACAGGATACAGCTTCTTCTAATATTAGATTTCCATGTGTTCAAAATAAACCAGTTCTGGAACACGAAATGGTGATTCTTTATACTGTGACTTGGGGTCAGGACATTCAGTCAGTGGTTTAGCCTGTGTCAGGGACTGTGTCAGACACTGTTCTAGACACTGAGGATAGAGTGATGAATAAGACACAGGAAGTTTGTACCCACTGTGAACTTACATTCTAGTGGAGAGATACAGGCAAAAACCGAGATTATTAGTTTGAGGTCCTGGCAAATTTTATGAAGAAAATAATCAGGGTAATGTGACAAACAAAATGGGGGATGGAGTAAGGTGGGTAGGAATGACCTTCTTGAACAGATGTCATTTGTCGAAGAACCTCAGGATGGGTCAGAACTGTCAGATGGAACATGGGGTTGGTTATCATGTCTCGGTTGAAGCAGACGCCCAATGATGTCCTGTGTCTTTTACAAATATTTAAAGCTTCCTTCTACAAAACAACATCATGCTTGCCCTGGCCATCTTTTAAGGACAAAAAGCCAGGCTGAAAAGCAAATGCAGTTTTTTTCCTGTGACTCAGATATTGACTCCATAAGCAAAAATCAACTATAGAATATGGTGCTCTTGGTGAAAATTGGTGGTGCTCATACTTTCACGGTAATTCAGGACAAAAAGAAGCTTCTTCACCTCTAGGCAAACTAGACAGGTGTGTTCACTCTAGCCATTTCTGTGGGAATAGGCCACTTAAGTATAAGTAAATTAAGGTTTTACCCTGGCTGGTGTAGCTCAGTGGATTGAGCGTCGGTCTGTGAACCAAAGTGTCGCCGGTTCAATTCCCCAGTCAGAGCACATGCCAGGTCCCTGGTGGGGGGCATGCGAGAGGCAACCACACATTAATGTTTCTCTCCGCCTCTTTCTCCCTCCCTTCCCTCTGTCTAAAAATAAAAAAAGAAAAAATTGAAAAAAAGCCTATTTTCGCTCTTCTTGCTGCCTCTCATCTGCCCAGTGTCCATTTCAGATACCCCAGAAAGGTTCACTTGCTGTGATTCCTTCTCTCCAAGAAGGATGGGTCTGGTGCAGCAGCTGGAAGTATATTTCTTTCTTTGGGAAGATCGTAGTGAGCCTTATGTTCAACCCAAGGGCATCTGTGGTTATGGTGCCTGCAAACAGCATTCTCATAATCCAGTCTGGATATAGTTTTTATAATTGAACAACAAAAAACATCTGACAGATGTGGGAGGGTAATTTGAAAGCTAGATGGCACAAAGAAATCAAGTTCATTTTCTGTCATAATCAAATCTTTAAAAAAGATGCAGCTAGTTCTCGTTTTACAGGTAAAGAAAGATAATACTAATTATAGGAAGGTGGTAGGAGTTTCCTGGTCCCTCCTTAATCCTTCCAGGTCTCTTGCAATCTCCTTAATTTTTAGCTTGTTAATTTCCATGGAACTAGCAAGAGGCTGATTCAGTAGGTCTGTTATTCCCAAAGGTTTGCAAACCACTGCACACATCTAATGTACAGCTTGCCCAATTTTAGCGAATAGCTAACTTCAGAGACGTTAATGAGGCCAATTATTGGCAAGTGAATTTGAAGTGAAAAACACATTAAGGTTTGCCACTATAGCAGTTATTTGTTTATTGGGATTGATTGAGGCAAACCTCCTTTTGATCATTACATCTGATTGATCACTGCGCATGGCATTATGAAAGAATGAGGTTCCCAAATCAGACAGCTACTTGGAAGAAAATCTCCACCTTGCAAGGCGGAACATGTTCCTTTATCCATTTCAGTGTGAAAGCCTAGCCATTAATTTGGGATGGATCCTAATTAACCTCCTCACAAATCTCTAAAACTTTTTGGTCTTTCCTATTAAGCAGAACTTAAAAGAAACCTATTTTAAAAAAATAAAAAGAAGTCTGAATTTCTCCCTTGCCCACGTATAGTCACTATCAAAGAAAATAACTTGCAGGGTAATACTTACCGCTGAACATGAGCGCGGACGTAGCAATTCTGATTTGAAGTGGCATTGGAAAGTGTAATTCGATTCACCCAGCCAAATGAATACTGCTGAGGACAGATCATCAGCACGGCCCACTCCAGCATGTTTGAATTGGGGATCAGTTGACAGTTAATTGCCAGACCGAGTGTGCCTCTTGAGCTTCTGCCTGGGAGCAGAGGGGAAAGTCCTCCTGACCCCTACCTAGCCTCGACAGGGGTTTTCTCCCCTTTGTGGGTGGTCATCACTCTGCTTACACAGGTAGCTGTTGTTGGCCCAGCACCCATACCCTTTTTCTGGTAACTGCACCACCCTTTTCCTTCTGTGAATCTCCCCTGCCGCTATCCTTTGTTCATACCTTGGGTGAGGCTGACTTCATCTCTCAGTTGCACGAGTGCGGCTTATGGGCAAACCTCGGTCAATGGGGTATTCTATGCCTCTGCCCACGTCGATTAGTATGGGGGGTGGGCATGCTGTGAGGTGGGCCAATCAAACCTTGGACTTTTCTGGAACCATTGGGAAAGAGAGATGCTGCTTTTTTTCTGTGACTGGAAGGTGATAGTATGTGAGTCTGGAATTTCTGGGGGCCACCACATAGGGAATGCAAGTACAAGAGCAAGAGATAGGGACAATGTCTTAATGATGTTGTCAAACTCATGGATTTAACAGTGAGTGAATATACCTTTGGACTTCCCAGGTCTGTGAGCTAATAAATAGCCCCACCTCCCCAGCTCTCATTTTCCAGCTGCTGTCACTGACACCGAAGACTGCTAGCAGCCAGGGGGATGACAGCCCAAGAGGACAGAAAGAGATTTTACATTTGCTTTCATCACATTTTTCCTCTTTGTTGGGGAAATCGTAACTTCCTGAAGGGGCACTACTCCTGGTTTTGTTTGTTTGTTTTTTGCTTAGTTTGAGCCACAGAAATATAGATGCCTGATTAATCTTCCTCTAATGCTAGAAACTGTGTGACTTCTTCCAGTGAGATATGGCCAGCAAAATTGTTCCATAGAAGTGTTTAATAGGGTTCTAGGTGACTATCTGAGATTCAATCTGTAGGTCACCAATTTGTTTTGTGGAAAAAGAAAATTACGGGAAATTAAACAATATAATTGGATAAAGTTTTTCTGCTCCAGTTTTTCTTTTTAAGCAGGATCTGGTTTTCATCGGGTACCTTCAAAGAAAAACCCTCTCTCACAGTAAAGAGAACATGGGCTTTGGAGTCAGGGAAACAGAAGCACAAATCCTCACGTTTTTGCTTACCAGGCGGGCGCTCTCTATAGGCTGGATTCTTTCTGGGCTTTAGCGTTGTTCTCTGTAAATGTATGAGAACGCCTCGTTTACAGAATTGCCATGAAAATTAAATATTATATACATGTCTAACTCTAAGATTACTGAACAAATGTTAATTTCCTTCTCTTGTTTTTAAACCTCTTTAAGCTCTTAAACATCTCCAGGTTTTCCCACACTCTTAGATGATGAAATCATTGTAACTTAATGGCCCAAAGAAGCACCATATCAGTGTTATGGGTCATTGTTTTTATTTCTGTGACCTTTCATACTTTTATTAGATGATTTTGGTAGAACTGACTGAATCACATTCAGATGTAAATCTGTAGCTTGTGGTCATTTGTGTGATGGCCTTAAATTGCTACCTGGAAATTCAAAAGCAATGGATACTAACCGATTCAGTGACCTCAGAGATGTTTTGCGTTTCTCTCTGGACATCAAAATTTATATCTATGAAATGGGAATAAAGACCTATTTAAATTAATGAAACAATGTAAAGGTTGGAACTTTCTGGAAGAAGGACACTAAGCAAATCAAACTATTATTCATAGTTCATTGAATTGTGTGGCAAGATGGCTCTGAGCCATTCCACGCTGTCTATCTCAGAAAAACTTAAGTAGAGATCAGAGTGGTCCAGTCCATCTCCTGAAAGGCAGGCCCAACCACCCTCCTTTATGTCAAAGGTAATGCACTCCCCGGGCTCATTTCAGGGAGCAATTGCTGAGGGTTGTCACTGATGAAAGTAAAGTCCTGGTCAAAGGGAGTAAATTAAGGGCAGAATACAAATGCATTATATTTGCAGAACAGAAAAAGGAAGTGCTAAGTGAAAATAGGAAATTGGAATATTATGTGTTGGGAGAGCAATTCTTTTCATCCTTGCAGCTAATGGACTGAACAAGAAGTGAACAATTTGTTTCATGTGATGATTCACTAACGCTAACTGACAAGGTTTCCATTTCTGAATCTCCTCCCACAGTCAGCTGCTTATTTTGCAGTGCGATAGCATACTTATCTGCCTATCTGTTGCATAGCATAAACAGGACAGCTGAAATGTATATGAGGAATACCGTAACTACTTAAATCCTTCCTGTGAAAGGAAGGAGTGAGGGAAAGGCAGCAAGGAGTGTCTCCTACTTGCTCCTGCTAAAATAACCATCTGTTTCCTTTGTGATGTCCTCTCCTTTGAAGAATTCACTTTGAAAAAAATATTCTAATGTGGGAAGGGAAACAGGAGCCGGTTCAGTTTTACTTTGAGATTTATTCTTTCCTCCTTTGCATCTGGGTTGTAAATTAAACAACTTTGAGTGGAATGCATGTTCTAATCACCAGCCCAGACACAGAGTGAGTCCCCTATGGTGTGTCTTCACCTGGGGACCTAGATTAGGTGTGAGGAGAACTGCCATTTCACATGTGATCTGAAAATAGGTGCTCATTTCAGTAAGGATTATAATCAAAGGTCAGTCAACTGTTAGCTTTATTTTCCATCCCTTTGTTGACCTTTACTTTTGTCGTATTTTATGATTTGGGTCAGCTTGGTGGACAATGGGGAGCTTTATTACATAGGACTCATTGGAACCCAAGGGCAGGGACGTAGTGGGCCCCTAAAAGGGACTAGAGGTGGTCAATGGAAAGACCTCAGAATTTTCTGTCTGCCTTCACTTCTTCCTTTTCTGTTCATGTTTCATTCTCCTTTCCGGGGCTCTCTTTTATCTTCATTGTTTTATTCCTCTGCAGATGAGATTTTTCTACCGACCCATGTGCATGGTGGAATATGGCGACTCTAAAATTGCTGCGTTTTACATTTTATACAATAAGTTTAGCCAAAGAAGGCTTCATTGCCTCTGTATTCAAATTTCCAGTTCTTAGAAAATAGAGTCTCATTGATCCAGTGTGGGTCAGCTGTCCATTCCTAGTCCAGTTGACCTTGGTCAGAGTGGAGGGTAAAGGGGTTGACATTTGGGTGCAGAGACCCTTTTTTTGCACTGGGGAGGCAGGAAGGGAGAACGTGGGCTGGGCAGAAATCCAAATAGGCTTTTATAGTCCAGACTATGACTATTGTCCCATTTAAAAAATCATAATGCTTAATAGAGCTTGTCCTTAGATCTCAAATGATCAGCTTGGAGGTGGGCCTTTACTCCTCATTTCTCGTTTTTTAGTATTTTTTATTTTTTTCTTGTTGTTCTATTAGAGTTGTCATTTCTTGTTTTTAGCACTCCCCTTTGGACTTGCTAGCTTCTCATTCAAATGTCCCAGTTTTTGGACTGGGTGAAGTGAGCTTACCTTTGGCCAGTCCATTCACACTGCCCTTCACTCCCTGCTTTGTATCTGATGTCATCTCACATGTGGGCTGGAAAGGTGACTTGGGGGAGGCTCTTACAGTGCTGGACAGAGAGGAGAGATGGTGAAAACAAGAGGAGCATCAGGAAAGGTAGGAGGGTCAGGGAGGTGTAGTCCCGGAAGCCAAAGCAGAAGAACTCTGAGGGCTAAGGGGCTATGGACTCCAAAGACCTGAGCTTCTAGCTGCTGGGGATGTGGATGGAGCACCTGTGCACTGGATGTGATCAAAAGCCTGCCAGACAGGTTCCATGCATGTGCACTGTGGGGTCCTCCTGGGGTCCCTGCCTCACTCTGGGAGTCGTGTTTTCCTTTCTTTGGAAAGTGAGGTATATTTTATTGTGGTTTACTTTTTATCAAGACCCTACTTGAAAGGCAGGCTTACACAGTGGACTGACTCCCACTTGACTACTGAGATGCTATGTAAGTGAGAGGTTTGTGGTATTGCTATGGGAAAATTTGGTCCTGAGTGTTTTTTTTTGTCCCTGATTTTCCCAGGGTCTTCCGCCCTTGGTATGCTGTGACCCTGTGGCTGTGATAATTTGGATTGTATAACCTAGAAAAGTAAGGACAGAGGCTCAGGCTTAAGAGGCCTGTGTAGTGTTGAATGCTTGTTTTAATTCGAGAAAGAAGTTGCTGGCGCTGCAGAGCGGAAGCCTCTACCTACACTAGAAGTGTCTTCAAATGACCACACTCGGTTTTAAAGATACTTAAATATGCTTATAGCTTTCCTCTCTCTTATTTGAGATGTATCCTATTTCTTAAAAATAAATGAAAGTGTTTCACTAGTTAATCAGAGTTTATTCCTATCTCAATCCAGGGAAAGTTAGATAACTGTGCACTAATATTAATTAGCTTGTTTGGCCAGGAGTAGTTTACATCCATTATTTTTAGTATGATTGCTACACATAAAATGAAATCCAAGAAACATAATGGTGGATTTGTCTGAACACAAAATTTGTCTGTGTTAGAGGCATGCTCGTAAAAAGTTAAAAATGTCTCTCTTTTATCTTATCATTTTCCTGGCCCTTTTTCCTGAATCAAGTTTAAAGCTTACAAAGCAGTCATTATTCTTCAAGTGTGGATTAGGAAAAGGGTTTGCTTTGCCTAGCAGATATGCAGATTTCCTTTCCCCCACATTGTAGCGGCTATAAGTGTGGTGGCTGGGGCCCGATGACCTACTTGGGGGCCCAGCTCTGCTACTTACTACGATAAACCAGCTTAATCACTCGATTTTACCTGTGAAATGGAAACTCATAATAATGATCTCGCAGCATGGCTGTGAACATTAAATTTGAAGATATATTTAAAGCACATAAAATAACATCTATCACCTGTCTCACAGAGTTCTCCTGAACAGGAAAATGTATGAAAAGCATTTGGCCCAGTGCCTGCCTCATGACATTTGTAAACATGCAATAAGTCTGGGCTATTCTTATTCTATCCGTTGTTCTTTGTTAACCATATGTTTCTATTCATCAGAACTTACTTTTTATTATACAGTTGATACATCAGTACATTTTTTTTAATTGGGAAAGAGTCAAGGATGCAAACGAGTTGGGAACAAAATATGAACGTTACCCTCAGTTCCCCACCCATGTCACTGCCCTTCACAAACAGAACAACTGTCAACCTTTGGTTTAGGGAGATTTGGGTGCTCTCATCATCTGCATCTGTCCTCCCACACCGTATTTTGATAGTGGAACTTTCTGTTTTTTCATCTCATGCAAAGTTACAGGCAAATACAATTTGGAGCTCAACAATATTTTCTGACGGAAGGTCGGAATAATGCAGGTTCTGGAAAGTAGTGTCACATGAGCAGTACCCGAAGGACAGGGAGATTTACAAAAAAATAATCTACCGGTGGGTAGTAGAACTGCCTTCAGCCATCGGAGTGAAGTCTCTGGATTACTGACCTTAATACACTCCTATATACATTCACAAAACCTATGTTTTGTGAATTCTTTTCCATGGCCACTGCCAGTTTCACCAAATTGCAGCCTGGTTTCTTAGATAAGCTTTAAGGGAGTCAAACTGCTTTGAATGATATTTTTTTGACTTGGAGGTAACAGAAAGTTTTAAAAAATTCTTCTTTAAATGAACTTCCACCATACTTGGGAGAGGATTTTGAAGACATTCAGGGTTTTGGAACACTTGAAAAATAATTTTGAAAGGCAAAGAAAGAAAAAAGTAACTCCCCGTTGTACATTGGTTATTATTTATCAAATACAGGAGCTGGGCTAAGCCCTTTAGATGTGTTTACCTCATCAATCTTCACAACCACTTTGTGAGCTAGATATCTTTATCATACTATTTTTTTTTCAGATAAAATAATCTGAAATTCAGAGAAAGTAAATAACTTATGCAAGGTCATGCTGAAACCTGGTGTCATTTTTGAAAAACGTAGACTGCCTGGCCCCATCGCTCCGTCTCCGAACTTCAGTGCTGTGCAGCCTCGTTGGTGCTGAAACTATGTCAGGCACTGGAAATGCACCAGGAAGACCCGGCTCTTGCCTGTTGTCTAGTCCATTGTCTAGGTAGAGCTAAGTGAGAATCTGGCCACAGCCTAGCTCGGGAATCATTCCTTCTTGGCTCAGATTCTACTTTTACCAGCTAGGAGGGATGAATGGCTTCTGACAAGTTACATAACCTTCCTGTGTCTCAGACTTCTTGTGTGTAAAGTGGAGATAACACTAGGTAGATGAGCTTGTTACTTCTCTCCCAAATGGACACAGTTTCTGTCTCAATAAGAACTCACTGCCCAACTCTCCAAATAACAAATATTATTCCCTGTACACATTCAAACACACCCACACATGTGTGCACACACGTTGCCCATTTTGCTACTTCTTTGGTCCCAACAGTAACATATAAATGTACTATAATTTAACACATTGTTTTAGGCTGGTTAATGTGGATTGTTCCTAAATCTTTGTGTATCAATGTCCGTTCACTCTTCATTTCTTCAGACTAAATTCATGTGTGTAACATCACTTGGTGAATAGGGTTTGAAGAATTCGTAGTACCAGATACAGATCACAAACATTTTTCTGAAAGGGATGATATTAGCACCAGAATTTTGCCTGCAGTAATTAATAGGTTCCTACAATACCTGGAAGGGGTCTTTAACTTTGAGCTTCCATTTTGACTGAATTCACTCAATGAGATGACAATATATAAAGTTTAATTTTTGGTTAACCTAAGTATACTCATATATGATAACCTTTAACTGATGATGATGAGACCAGAATTTCAATTCATCCTCTCTGAGGAATGAGTACAGACCCTAGCTAAATGTGGCTGAGCCGTCTGGTTCCAGTTTTTGCTCTTGTACCTTACAAGTTTTTTGATGTTTTTCTGTGTGTCTCGTGGTGTTCTTATTCCACTTTAGAAGGTTATTTCCTTTGAACAGGATGTTTCTTACTATTTGCAGCAATTTTTTAGTTTCCTTCTGCTTCTTAAAGTACAAAGTCCATCATAGTGTTCAAAAAAGACTGCTTTCTCCTTCTACCATGCTGCCGAATACTCATCGGTTCCTTATAATTCTCACAATGTTCACCCTGCTTTTAAGGTCTTCTGCAGTCACCCTCTGTTCAGTGGACTGCCTGTTTGTGGTGGCTTCGTCTAATGGTCTGGATTTGGGCAGAAATACAGGGTCAAATTGTACAGTAGCATAATTGCTGTTGTATTTCCTGTGCCATGCTGTTATATGCGCAGGTCAGTTTAATTACTTAACCTACTTCACAATCACATTCATACAGCCTACATTAGTTTATGATGATACAAAGCTACAACATAACTTATTACATCAAAACTCTTATTCGGATCTAAAAGGAATCAAAGGCAAACGTCAATGCGGAGATTCTCATTTATTTAAGAATACAGGAACAGTCGGCCTTCAAGGCAAGCGTGTGGCCTCGATGCTCTCATAGCATTGTTTCCAGTCCAATAATGGTAAAAATTTGCACAAAGAACAAGGGAAATCAAAGTCGTTGCTCAGTTCAACCAGATCATATTTTTTTCTGTTTCTAAAGGTCATACCTCAGAAATGAACCATTTGATTTCTGTGGTTTTCTTGTCTAAATTTTATTTTTAGTCTAGTTTAAAGTAACATCAGCACCCCTCTAATCTAATGCAATCAGGGTAGCAGTTAAAAGGGTTAATTGAAGTAGTTAGTTAAAATGAAAGATATTTTTAAAAGACATTTTAAAGATTTTATTTACCTTTAGAATATATGGCCCTGGTGGGTAGCTCTGTTAGTTAGAGCATTGTCCCGATACACCAAGGTTGTGGGTTTGATCCCCTGTCAGGCCACGTGTAAGAATCAACCAATGAATGTAAACAAGTGGAACAACAAATCGATGTCTCTCTCTCTCTTTCAAATCAGTTAAAAGAAGGATGTATACATTTGTTTCATTCACCAGTATTTTGCTGTAGGCCCACTGTCCTCATTTGGGGTGAGGGTCCCCTGATTGGAGTTGGGCGTCATCTTTCTTTCATCGGTCGCACCCATAACTCATCGTCTTTGAGCTCCGGTTTGGCTTTCTTCATGTGGGGCAATAGCCTAAGGACATGGACACAGACGCCTGAGTGCTGGCACCTTCTACATTGTCATGATTCTTTAAGAATAATTTGTCTCACTCACATCTAAGCTGACAACATAATTTTCAGTGATTCACCTTGATAAAATCTTTCTAAAGCATTCAACACGGTTTTCAACTCTCATTTTGCATTCATACTCAGCTGACTTACATGTTATTTCATTAAATTAAGCAATCACAAAAACACATTTAAGAGGCATAAACAGAGCTGAGAACAAACATCGCTGACTCTTGGCAAACCCCCAACTCAACTGATGGGAGTCCGTGGCTTTCTTACCACTGTGGGCTTCAACAGGAAAGCTTCATAAGGAGGCAGGAGCACTGGGGAACATGGTAAGCTGGTGGAGTGGGGTTGGTTAAAAGCATCCTATTGTTCTAGGATCACTATGAAATGTTTTATAGGGAAATCTGAATGCTGTTTACTATGATTCAGTTAATGTATGTAATAAGTCTTTTGCAAAGGTCAAAACCTTTTAATTTGCGATTCTGAAGGATTTTGTCTTTCAGTTCACTCTAACACCTGTCTTGATGTAATTCTTGGCTGACATAATTCTTGGCGGCTTTAATATCTGAGCCTCGCTGAATCTTCTGATACCAGGACGTTCCATTTCCTTCACTTCCCCTCTTCCACAGATCTTGTCTTCTACCTTCTTGCAACACTTCATTCTCAGTCACATATTAACTTTGTGGTTGTCCATAACTGCAACCTGTCCATAAATGTTGTTCGAAAAACCAGTTTCTGCAACTACCACGCTAACTTGGCAGCTACCTTCAGTAACCTCAGTTCTAGAAGTCCTTGTACCCATTTCACTCTTCCTCACCTACTCGTACACATTTCTCTTCTTTTCCAACTTAAATTCCAGGGTCAAACATTATTTTTCCCTTGTATATACCCTCAACTCCCTTGATGCCCTCTGTTGTTTTCTAAGATTTGTTTGGGAAAATGCCAACTTTAGGTACATCAAATTATCTTCTTACTCTATGGGTGTAACAGAATGCCGTTGTAAACAAACACACAACCGTGTGATTGGTCTCACCTCAAATTCATGATCACTCATCTCAAGTGGACCTTATGTAGCCTGGCCTTGGGTAGCCCGTTGACTTTTCCTTTGTCCTAGATGATTATTTCACACTTTCTCCTTACTCTTTAAACTCACATCTCCCACCCCGTGCTCTCTTAGCTGACCATGCTTCCCAGCCCATTAAGATAGTATAAGCAAGCAAGAAGAGACTTTTCATAAGTCCCCATCCACAACTACTTGCCTTCTTGCATTAGTTCCCATATACTCTCTCTTCTCTCCTGTTTATCAGTTATCCACCTCTCTCTTTCATCAAACTTTCCTCTGCTACTGGGTCTTCTTATCGGTACGTGAAAAAGAAAAGCCATTTTCTCTACCATTAAAAAACCAAACTTTTATTTTTATTGATTGACTGATTGATTGAATTTACTGGGGAGACAGTGGTTCACAGAACCATACAGGTTTCAAGTGTTCAACTCAACAAAACATCATCTGCACCCTGCATCGTTTGCCCATTGCCCAAAGCAAAGTCTCTTTCCATCTCCGTTTATCCCCACTTTGCCCACCTCCACCTACTCCTACCCACCTTTCCCTCTGGCTATCACTACACTGTTGTCTGTGTCTATGAGTTACATATACATGTTTTTAGCTTAATCCTTTCACCTTCTTTCATCCAGCTCCCACCTTCTCCCTTCTGCCAGCTGTCAGTCTGCTCCACTGCCTCTGTTTCCATGTCTCTGTTTCTATTTTGTTCATCAGTTTATTTTGTTCATTAGAGTCCACATATAAGTGAGAAATGGTATTTTCTTTCTCCCCTGGCGTATTTCACTTAGCATTATAATCTCCAGGTCCATCCGTCCTGTTGCAAAAGGTAAGATTTCCTTTTTTTTTTTTATGGATTTGTGTAAAAATTCACTCAAAATTCCTTTAGAATCTCATTTCTCCCTCTGGCTACTTCCCCGCTTCTCTGCTGCTCTCTACAGTATAGCAAAACTTGTTAAAGAATAATCCATACATATCTGTACATCCCGATCCTTTTCCTGTCCTCCCACTCTCTCAAACTCATTCCCATCAAACTTTAAAAATTTTTTTTAATCTCACCCTAGGACATTTTCCCTTTGCTTTTATAGAGAGAGGAAGGGAGGGAAAAGCAATGTGAGAGAGAACCATCAATTGGTTGCCTCCTGCACACACCTGGACTGAAGATCCCATGCACCCAGGCTGGAGATCGAACCACAACCTAGGTATGTGCCCTGACCAGGAACGGAACAACAACCCTTCAGTTATGAGATGATGTGCTAACCAACTGAACGACACTGACCAGAGCCCAATCAGGTTTTTACCCCTACTGCTCCAGCAAAACTTAGTAAAGTCACCAGAACTTTACATTGCAGACCCAATAGTAAAGCTTCAGTCTTCATCCTTACTCCACCTATCAGCGCAACATTTGGGCCAGTGGGTCACTTCTTCTGTACACTATTCAGTAGGCTTCCAGGCACCACCTTCTTTTGGGTCCCTCTGTTACAGCTCTGGCTGTTCCTGCTCCGTCTCCTTTGCTGGTTCTTCCTCCTTTCCTCAACCTCTTCACATTGAGGCATCCCAGGGCTTAGATCTCATCTGTTCTTTACCTGTGCTCACTTCCTTGGAGATCTTAACTACCGTATTTTGCCATGTATAACATGCACTTTTTTACCCAAATTTTTGAGGGAAAAATAAGGATGCACATTATTCACGGGCAGTACCAATACCTGAGTATAATGTGCGCCCACAGTTTTAATGGTAAAAACAATAATCTTATGGCTTTAAGGGCTACCTAAATTCCTGTGACACTTATATGTATATTTTAACCTAGGCCTCTTCCCTTGCATGTGCAATTCTTATTCAATCTCCACTTTAAAATCTAAAGGGAAACAATATGTTCAAGATTAAGATCCTGATTTTCTTCCCCAATCTCACTTCTCTTGCAGGCTTTCTTAGTTTAGTAATTACAACTACATCCATTGAATTGTTCAGCATATCAGTTAGCTATTGCTTCATAACAAACCACTCCATTCTCAAAGGCTGAAAACAACATTTATCGTTAGTCACATGTCTGAAGGTTGATTGGCTACAGGAGCCGGCTAGTTTAGACTGGCCTGGGCTAGGCACTTCTGTTCAGGCTTCAGAGGTTAAGGCTTTGCTCCCACTGCAGGTCTGTGGTCCCCTGAGCTGCCCTCCTGCACTCGTTTAGTTTCCTGAAACAGGAAAGCTGGTTTTTTCACAGGGATGGCAGCGGTATAAGAGGGCAAGAAACAATATGCAAGATCTGTTAAGCCTTAGGCTCAGAACGTGCTGGCCATGACTTTTACACATGTCATTGGCCAAAGGGAAGTCTATGGATGAGCCTATGGTCAAGGGGTGGGAAAACCGTACCCACACTGGGGTCAGGGGGACACCGATGCTGGGAAACATGAGGAATTAGAGTCAGTGATTTAACTGACCACACTCAGCCAAAATCTTCAGTGTCATACTTGACTCCTTTTTCTCACACTAGCCCTAAACATCTAACTAGTGAATTCTGTTGACTCTAACTTCAAAATACACTCCAAATCTGATCACTTCTAATCATCTTACCTGCCACTCCTCAGGTCCCAACCAAAATTATGTCGTCTTAGACATGTTATCCCATCTCTCTGATGCCTTCCTGAATACATCCCCTTACCTCTATTATATCATTTTACTTTCTCCTGCCTCACACTTCTCCAGAGATACTTTATTCCATGATGTTCCTTGAAAATGTCAACCATCTTTCTGCCGCAGGGCCGTTGCACTCGCTGTTTCCTTTGCCTACAGTGCTTTTGCCCTAGATGTCTACATGTCTTCCTTCCCATTGTCGAACAAATGCTACCTTCTCAGAAAGGCCTTTATTATTCAATTTTTGTTCCCCAAATCTTGCCACCCCCAGTACTTCCCATCATCATTTATTGCTTTGTTTTCCATGGTACTTACCACCATCAAGCATATATACAATTTATTTATTTTTTTAAAAGGATTTTATTTATTTATTTTTAGAGAGATGGGAAGGGAAGGGGAAAGAAAGGGAGAGAGACATTGATGTGTGAGAGATACATCGACTGGTTGCCCTTTACATGCCCCCAACTGGGGATCTGGCCTGCAACCCAGGCCTGTGCCCTGACTGGGAATTGAACTGGCGACCTTTTGGTTAGCAGGCTGGTGCTCAATCCACTGAGCCACACCAGCCAGGACTATAATATTTATTTTTATATATATATGTATATATGTATATATATGTATATATATGTATATATGTATGTATGTGTGTGTGTGTGTGTGTGTGTGTGTATTTTTTTTTTTGGTCTTTACTAGAATGAAAGCTCTATTCTTCCTCCTTCCAGCTGAGATTTCCCCACTTCTTGTTCACTTGTTAACCTCCAGCACCTAAAAAAAGCCCAGACCTTCAATAAATATTCAATAAATAGTAGGCCTTAAATAAATATTTTTTGAATCAAAGAATAATTGAGTGAATTTTACTGTTTTATCAGTACTTATTTCACAATGGGCAGAAATAATTACCTTAGAAATGTTTAAGGTTTGAAATACTGTTGATTAATCTAGCCCTCTGAAGTTGGCTATGGATTTAGGAATTGTTTCATTAGAACATTTTTATAATTTGGATGTTGATTAATTATTATTAAAGTACATAGTCAAGAATATATTAATTGAAATTACTTCTTAACTGAGCTTCATTTTCATCTTTCTCCTTCTTGTTTAATCCATAGTATTTACCCTGGACAGCACAAAATCTTTATTATTTCTTCCCTTTCTTTTGCAAAAATGACTTGTTTTGCAATTTCAGCACAACGGCCTCAGTTGGGGAAATAAATACATTTAATTCTCTTTTAGGTTTTGAGATGATTAAAATTGAGAATAGGGGGGATGTTTCTTTCATATATCATTTCTTCAGCTTTATAATTTTATGTTCCAGCTCGTTTATTTTTCTGAGCCCTCCCTTGTTTTCCCTCCTCAGAGGGCCAAGCAAACCACTTTACCTTTTGCAGAAATGTGCCAGCAGCAGCAGCCTGCGAAATCGTTGAGGGAGCTGATCCATTGTCATTAATTTTGGGAGATTCATGGATCCCTGTAAAAGACATAAAAAGTCAGTGCTTGGGAGTTGATGATGATTATTTTTTGCTTTTCTTCCCTTTCATATGCAAGGGAGTGGGTTGGGTAGAGTTCCTTAGCTTTAATGATAGTGATACATGATCAGAGATAGTCATTCTTCCCCAGCTCTAATGGGGTAGGGGGTGAGGGCCCATCCAAAAAAGAGAGCTTGGTCTTCAGGAAGAATTATGTGTGACTGGATGAAAGAAATTGGTTTGGGTTTCCTAGCATATATCAATAAGTTTAGTTTCCTTTGTATATCTTACAAAGTTCCTTTCATTTCTTTTACTTTATGAAAGGTGATTGAAGTAGAGGTTTAAAGGAACTAAATATATTGCTGCAATTCCCTGAAACTATTTTTTCCTTCCATATGTCAGGTTGAAGACAATTATCAATAAAATGCATAGAATTATTATTTGGCACTGAACACTCACCACTTATCACACACGTTTATAAAGGCGCAGGAGATACGTTGGGTTAGGTTTTCCAGGTCTTTACAAAGAAATCTTTTGATCTTTTATTGTTTTAATTCATATTTTATTTTTAATTCATATTTAAATCTAATTTTTTACAGGAAAAAAAATCCTCACTATCCAGTTTCTTTGTGTTCCACATTTTAAAGGAGAATTTTTTTTGTAGGAATGCATAACCTTATCCCCTCCACCCCCTGCAATGATCAAATAGTAGTTTTTCATTATGTGAAAAATATTGAACTTAAATAGTATCATTTTTAATGGTTGGCATATATTAAAAAAATGCGTTATGTTCATTATTTGATCTTCTTTCTCAAATCAAAAGCAGTAGATGAGAAACAGTAGTCACTCTAGCATTCTTGTACAGAAACCTTCCCATCTGTCAGTAGCATCTTGAAAGATTTTCTTTGGGACCCAGTGATCCTGAGACCCATGTCTGTTCTGGAAAAAAAAAAAATGGGAAACTCTACCTTAAAGAAACAAATACTTTGTAGATATTTCCAGAGTTAATTTCCCTCTGAGGAAGGGCAATAAACAGGCATTCACTTTGAAAGGTCAAAGTCTTATTTTTAGCCATTTAAAATGGGAATGTTAATAAGAACACAATTAGAGTAAACAGTCTACAACCCATGTGAGAATCATCAAAGTTATGAACAAGAGGAGGCATTTAAGTGGTAAACATAGTTGCTGAAAGGTGTTGGAAAGAAAAGATTGGACTGAGGATATGCTGTGGGATTTCAATCAGATCTTGGCTCCTTTTCATACACTTCCCTCAACCGGCCTGCCCCACGTATCGGTCAAGCTTTGGTCTGCCTGTTGGGTCTGGAGGGGTGGGAAGGCGGCACTTCAGAGACACGGCAGCCAATGCCTGCTTCCCCTTCCCACTTCTCTTCCTGTGACAGTCTCTGGGCTCACTGGTCCGCAGGTTTTACTCCCTGCTGTATCCAGGCCCACGTGCTCTGGGCGGAAATGGCGTGTTCCTTGTGTGAAGGCACACAGGCATTTAATGAGAGAGCTCCTGATAAGGCTTTCTCTATTTCTATGGAAAACTCCAGAAAGGGACTAGTTGGGACTCAGGACACTGTTTTTAAAAACTGAAAACACTGGCATAGTCACTATTGAAGAAAAAGGCTTTAAGTTTTTGCTTTTGGAGATTGTCAAGGAAAAC
Organism: Mormoops blainvillei; assembly: GCA_004026545.1. Taxonomy (NCBI): domain Eukaryota; kingdom Metazoa; phylum Chordata; class Mammalia; order Chiroptera; family Mormoopidae; genus Mormoops; species Mormoops blainvillei. The sequence goes on from PVJD01004681.1 coordinate 104,649, forward strand.
ATTCAGTTCATCAACAGCTATTCACTGAAGCTGATTTTGTTCTAATGTAAGGAGTTCTCACATCTGCTGTCATATGGCTACGCCAGGATGTGAAGGACCCATGGAACTTCTTGTTATGCCTGATTTAGCCTCTTCTTGTCTGGAAGTGAGAGCCCCGCCCTGCCTGCCCCTTCCCCAGTCTGAACAGGCGTCTGGTTGGCAGAGACCTTGGCCTCAGTAGTCAGATCACCTGGCCTTGAGTTCCACTTCTCAAGCTCACAAGCTGTGGGACCTTGGGGAGTTATCTAATCTCTCCGTGCCTCGGTGTTTTCATCTGTAATGTGGAAGCAATAATGGTATTTCCTTCACAGAGTTGCCGTGGAGTGCTGAGCACAGTGTCTGACACGCTGTAGCTCATGAGCTGGGAGTTGGAGGAGGCTGATAATAAGAATGATTCTGCTTTGCATTTAATGTGAGATGTGACTGAATTCTACGAAATTAAAGTGACTCGTTAAAAACTGCGACAGCGCCAATGAATTTTACTCTACCCCAGCCAACATTTAGTGTAAGACATTTCTTTTACTCCTCTAAATCAAATTTAATCTGATTCAAGCCTTCATCTCATTATGTTGGCTGAAAAATTCAATTTCAGTAATTATTGGAGTTTTTTTCTGTCACCAGATTAGGCAAAGGTGAGGATGGATCAGGGTGAGGGAGGGTGTGAATTCTGTGGTGAGAATATTTGGGGATGATTCTAGTGTCTTTGGTTCAAATGGATCTTTGCCCAAACTCACATCTATCTGTGATGGGGAGAGGCTCTGCTGCCCAACCAGACTTTATTGAGGTATAACTGACAAATAAAATACCTATTTAAAGTGTACAGCATGATGATTTAATATAGATGTGTGTCTATTTACACATACATACATTATGAAATGATTGCCACAATTAAGTGAATTAACACATGCATCACCTCACACAGTTACCTTTTTAAAAATTTTTATTTTATTGATTATGCTATTACAGTTGTCCTGATTTTTCCCCCTTTGCCCCCCTGCGCCCAGCACCCCCACTCCCTCAGGCAATCTCCCCACCATTGTTCATGTCCGTGGGTCATGCGTTTAAGTTCTTTGGTTACTCTATTTCCCATACTGTACTTTACATCCCCGTGGCTATTCTGCGACTACCTATTTGTACTTCTCAGTCCCCTGGTCTCTTCACCCATTCTCCCCCAACCCCTCCCATCTCTCTGTATTTAACCTCTGGCATTTTAATTATGATGTGTCTTGGAGTGAGCCTCTCACATCCATCTTTTTTGGGACTCTGTGCTTCCTGGACTTGCATGCCTATTTCCTTTACCAAATTAGGGGAGTTTTCTTTCATTATTTTTTCAGATACATTTCCAATTTCTTGCTCTTTCTCCTCTCCTCCTGGCACCCCAATGATATAAATGTTGGACCACTTAAAGTTGTCCCAGAGGCTGCTTACACTATCCTCATTTCTTTGGATTCTCTTTTCTTCTTGTTGTTCTGATTGGTTGTTTTAGTCTTCCTTATGTTCAAAATCATTGATTTGATTCTTGGCTTTATCCACTCTGCTGTTGTTTCCCTGTAAATTGTTCTTTATTTCAATTAGTGTTTCCTTCATTTCTGACTGGATTTTCTTTATGTTGTTGAGGTCCACACTAAGTTCCTTGAGTATCCCTATAACCAGTGTTTCGAGCTCTGTATCTGATAGATGGCTCATCTCCATTGTGTTTAGTTCTTTTTTGGGAATTTTTATCTGTTCCTTCATTTATGCCATGTTCCTTTGTCTCCTTGTTTTGGCCAATGAGTTTTGTTTCCATCTTTGTTTCTATGTATTAGGTAGAGGTGCTTGGATTCTGTGTCTTGGTAGTGTGGCCTAATGCAGAAGGTGCCCTGTAGGGTCCCCTGGCACAGCCTCACCTATCACGCAAGCTGGGTACTTAAGGTGTGCCCTTCATGTGGGCTGAGGACACCCTCCTCTTGTAATTGAGCCTTGGTTGCTGTTGGCAGGTCAATGGGAGGGATTTACCCAGGCCAGTCAGCTGCAAGGATTGGCTGTGACCACTGACCACCAACTTTCACCCTCCGTGGAGGATCAGCTGTGCAGGTGCAGGGTGGTGGTGCTCTGATGTGATCTGTAGCTGTCCACTGGGTGTGCTGGTCCCTGGGGTTTCCCAGGTGGTACAGGCCAAGATCAGCTCCCACCTGTGCTTTTCCTGGGGTCACCCCATCTGAGTTATAAAGTAATCTCAGATGGCTGCTACTTGGGTGGGGCATGGAGATCTCCAGGTGAAGCCAAGCTGTGAATCTAGGTTGCTAGTTCCAGGCCTGGGGCTCGCAGGGGCCAGCTGCTGCTCGCTGGAGAGGATTTAGGAGTTGTGAAGCATGAGCCAAAACTATTCATATGGAACAGCAGCTTGGGTGGGCCACTAAGTTGTATGGGGTGGAGTCTCTGCAGATCTCCAAGGCGGGTCAAACAGTGTTAGCCAGGTTGATGGAACCTTAGATACGGTACCCATCTGCCCACTCTGTGGGAGACGGGCCCAGAAAAGGGACAATGGCCTCTGCTTGCCTTGATGCCAGACACCTCAGCCTCACCCTGCAAGCCACTGGTGCCCCTCAAGTCGCCACCCCATCGTTGGAGCCCAGAGGGAGTGAGTCTGAGTAGGTGAGTCTTTGTGTGGGTTCTTTAAGAGGAACTGCTTGGGGGTCCAGAAGTTTCCAATACCGACTCGATCCCCGCTGGTTTTTGCAGCCAGAAGTCATAGGGACTTATCTTCCTGGCACTGGAACTCTGGCCTGGGGGGCCTGGTGTGGGGCTGGGACTCCTCGCTCTTGAGATATGCCTCCTGAATTTTTATCCACCACATGTGGATGTGGGACCAGTCCATTTGGCGTCTTTGCGCCTCCTACCAGTATGGGTGGATGTGGTTTCTTTAATTCCGTAGTTGTGGGGTGTTGGGCTTCCATTCAACTTGATTTCTGTCAGTTCTGAACAATGGTTGTTCTATATCTTAGTTGTAATTTTGTTGTGGTTCTGCAAAGAGGTGAGCCATGTCTGCCTACACTGCTTTCTTGACAGGAAGTCACTTTGTTTCTTTTTGGCAGTGGTAATGTTACTGAATGTGGACCCATTTGGTGGTGGTGGTGGGGCTCAATACTGTTAGTGAAACAACGACCCACCTTTCCCAGGGTCCCTCTGTTCTAGGTTCTTTGCCTGCCTCCCTTAAAAATTATGGCTCTCAATGCCAGAGTTTGGTGAAAAGGAAAGGAACTGTTTATTCAAAAGTGATACAGGTTTTGAATAATGGCTAAATGTCACCATTAAATCTCAAAATCCCTTTAAAACACCCACCGACACACACAGTCCTGCCTTTCCCCTCCTTTGCCCAGTCAGGCCAGTCAGGGGTCCCGTCCTTCAGGAGGAAAATTAGTCCAGAGCTCGGCTAGGCAGACCTCTTGCAGTTCCCAGCACCATCAGCTGTGTCACTGGGATCTCCAGTTCTTAATCCGAAACCACGTGGCACCTTCTCATGGCCCACTAGCAAGAGTCCTCTCTCCCCTTTCCCTCCTGCATCTTCTTCACATTGTGCCCCTGTGGCGTGGAGTGAACCATCTCCCAGCTCTGAAGCACAGACACTGTAACTCCGGGGAGCTTCTCCCCAGTTACCTCCTGGGTTTAAGTTATGCAAACCTTCCTGGTTAGCCTTGTTGATGTGCAAAATAATCTTCTTTGCATATCAGATATGAAGCTATCTTGCTGTTATTGACATGCAAAATAACTCTCAATGGCCTTGCTCCAAGGCAGGTCTGAAATTGGCCTGTTACTGACATGCAAAGTAACTCCAAAAGGCCCTGCTCCAGCTCTCCCTTCCCCTTGGTGTCCTGCCTTGGGGTGGAGGAGGGAGAATATCCTATACTTTTCTTGGACACCCCACATTTTGGACACTGTTACAAGTCCCCCTTTGGGGGGGGCCCTATTACAATAAGAAATCTTAAAATCTGCTCTCTTAGCAAATTTCAAGTATATGATACAGTATTATTAGCTATAGTCATCATACTGCACCTTAGCTCTTCAGAACTCATTCATCTTCTACCTGGAGCCTTGTTGTTACGGAAAAATGAAACGACCAGACACTGAGGGGTTAGGAGCACGATCTTTACTTACGTGCACGGGCCCAGAGGAGACAAACTCCAAATTCTGAGCCCAGAACAATAGCCCCGCATCCCCTTTATGCTGGGCTAAGTGGGGGAGGGTCTTGGGAGGCGTGGTATAGATTTGGCGTGAAAAGGGTTTACAGAGGTGAAAGAGAAGCATTTACATCATAAGTCAGGGCAATTAGCATTTCGTCTTTGGTATCAGCCTTGATTTCCTCCACATTGTCCCCTTTCACCATCTTCCCATTTCCCCCATCTTCAGCCCCGGCCACCACCTTTCCCTCTGTTTCTATGTGTTCAAACTTTTTAATTCAGAGTCGATATATAAGTTATACCACCACAGGTTATTTGTTTTTCTCTGTCTGCTGCTTTTGTCATAAGCTGGAGCCCGGGTTCTGGTGAGGCCTAGGCACCTGCTGTCGAGTCTCCCTACATACATAGAAAAATTGTTCCTTTTGGGGCCCTGCCCTCTCCTTACTTTGTGGAACCTCCTTGTTTTAGAATCCACAGATGTCAATCCCTTTCCTGGTTTTGGGAGAAGCTCCCTCCAAGCATTCACCTTATTTCCTTCTCTTCTTCCGCCACAGACCTAGCCTCATGTCCTAAATGAACTTAGCCTTTTAAGGACAAACAAAAATCCAGAATTTTGCATAATCTTTGGGCAACTTCTACTTGGGGTTGGCAACACAAACTCCCCGTAGAAGAAAACACAGAGATTGTGGCCAACTGGCCATTTGGAACAGGGAGAAAAATTATAGGAAAAAGAAAACATATGAATCTCACCACGTTGCTTTCAGCGTATAAAACATGGGAGTTATTTTTCTCTAGTGTCCCTCATATACGTCTTTCACACTTGTAAGAGTCATCTTCTCAGTCACTCATTGAGATCAACGAGTCGTGTGAAATGGCAATCAATACAGTGTTAACAGTTCCTGGCCTGTTGCATGGCCCGTGCATTCTCTTCCATTGGAAAATTCAGTGTGATTCTTCCCACAGGGGAGATCTCAAATAGTGGAGGTACAATACACACCTGAGCAGATCTGAGGGACCCACAGAATGTAACACTGAATCTTGTTGTATTAGATGTTTTGTTTCACAGAGTTGGAGGAGGTCATTGAGAGGAAGCGACCACCGGTTGACCCATGAATTAGACTTGGGCAACTGGATGCTTTTTATCCCCTATCCTGTCCCTGGAATATCCGTCCTGCCCACCATGCCAATAGTTGGAACCATTTTAAGGATACCGTGTACAGAGAGTAAGGTGTTATTGAAACGATGTGGACTGTGTATATGACTGAATCCAGTTAAGGCCTCTACTTAAACTTTTAAGATTCTGGGCAGATGTGAAGATCGACTTGTCTCGTGGGTGTCCCGAGTGTTCCCTTGCTTATTAAAACTGTCACCTAACAATCAGGAGTAACCTGCCTCTTTCCTTTGGTCTCTTTTTGCCCTGCATGTATGCGGACAGCGCGAGCCAACACATAGAATTGAATTAAGGCAATTACCTTTGTACTAAAATACTATGTACTTGATTTTAAAAAAAATTTTATTTTATTATTTTTAGACAGAGGGGAAGGGGAGGAGAAATGAGGGAGAGAAACATCAATGTGTGGTTGCCTCTCATGCGCCCCCTACTGGAGGCCTGGTCAGCAACTCAGGCATGTGTCCTGACTGGGGAATTGAACCCCTGACCCTTTGGTTTGCAGATCGATGCTCAACCCACTGAGCTACACCAGCCGGGGCACTATGTACTAGATAATTGAAAACTACTGTTAACCATATTTTGGTCATCCATGACTCTGGACTGTTTATATGACCTTGAAGGAATCCTTGGCAATCTGCCACTCCTATCGCAGGCTCATTGATCTCTGTCTCTTCTCTTTCCCTTATTATTTTGTTCCTCTCCTGTTACTATTATCTTTCTCATTACTTTTTCTGTCCCTCTATTTTCTCTGTTCCATTTCTCTGTTCTTTCCCTAATTTTCTGTTACAGAATAGTTATTTCCAGCTACCTGATCTGATCCAAGCCTTCATCTCATTGGTGACAATCAGGACTAAAGAGACTGTTAATTTCTACATGGAGGATTTTTTCCACTTCAATCTGAAGAGCTGCTTTTCTTTTTCTAAAAGAATATTACATGTGTGTAGTATGGTGTCCATTTGTTATCTTCTTTTTTTCTGTCAAGGTATCTAAACTATAATTTATGGAAACAGTAGAATCTCAGTAAATATCATTCCTTGAGTTCTCGTCAGAGAAAATAAGGCCAATTTTCTCTATACCAGAACAAATATGTGAATTTCTAAACTGATACTCCTTTGGATCTTTTTAAGACCAAGCAGTAATACTGATGTCCCATCCTGCTTTCATTTCTGTAGCAACATTTTCTGGGGGTGCTTAGTGTCAGTTACCATTGCTTGAAGTGAAAGTTTGTGTGTGTGTGTGTGTGTGTGTGTGTGTGTGTGTGTGTCCTATATTTACCAATGATTCTGTGTGTTTAGTCATGTTGCCACAGACATATACAACGTCTGCCTGGAAAAAGCCCAGCCACTGTTAATATAATGAGAACAGTTTATGTGACATTGATGTAACCTGGTGGCCAAGGAGAATGGGCTGGAATGGACATACGTAAACAGTGACAACTTCACTGTACTAGCTAGTGGGGGGGCAGTAGACGCCGTTGAGTGAGCATGTGAACTGTGTGGCCATCGTGTTCAAAATGACTGAGTGAGTAGAGCAATGAATCTGCATCAACTTTTGCGTTAAGCTTGAACATTCCTCCATGGAGACTATTTGGGTGATTCAGAAGGCTTTCAGGGACAATTCAATGAGTGCAGCACAAATAAAAGTGTGGCACAAACACTTCAAAGATGGTCAACAATCTGTTGAATGTGATCCATGTTCTGGAAGGCCTGCGACAAGCAGAACACCTGAGAACGTTGAATATGTACAGGCTGCAATCAACAAAGATTGGTGACTGTCAGTCACCACTGTCAAACTGACCTGTAGTAGTTTTGGGATTCCAAAAACTACTGTGTCCAAGATTTTCAAGCAGGGGCTTGGCATGAAATGTGTCATGGCAAAATTTGTTCTGTGGCTTCTGCTACCAGAGCAGAAGGAACATCGTGCTGTGGTTGCTAATGACCTGATTCGAACCACTACCAGTGAACCAGATTTGGCACTCTGTGACTTCTGGCTTTTCCCAAAACTAAAATCACCTTTGAAAGGGAAGAGATTTCAGATTGTCAATGAGTTTCAGGAAACTATGATGGGGTAGCTGATGGTGATTCCAACAAAGGATTTTGCAGAGTGTTTTGAACAGTGGAAGAGATGCTGGGAGAGCTGTGTGAGGTCCCGAGGTGCCTACTTCGAAGGGGACTGAGGTGTCATTGTCTTATGTACAGTATTTCTCAGCAAAGATCAGAGTTCAAAATCAAAAAAACCCTCCAAATAGTTCAATTTAATTCAACAAATTCCAAAGACGATAAAGATGGTTTCTATCTTCTAGAACCAGATTCAGTAAACATGTCCTGTGGGCCGAATACGGATCACTGCCTGTAAATAACATTTTATTGGGACATAGCCATGCTTTTGTGGAACAATGATGGGGTTTAACCATCGTGACTGACTCAGTGCAGTTTGAAAAGACTAAAATATTTACTGTCTTGTCCTTTGCAGAAAATGGTTACTGATCCCTGCGATTGAAGCTAACATTTGGTGCGGGAAGTGGTGTGGAGAGTGGGCAAGGAGACATCCACACTTTTTGGTTTAGTTTTATTATTTTATGTTATGCCAGAAGAAGAGGCAAAGCCTATTGTGTTTCCACTGCATCCTGTATATACTTTTTAAAAATAGCAGTTGTCACAGAGTTAATGCAGTTATCATTTTTAAATAGCTGTCTACCTTACTCTTGACTGTGTTTGTTCAACAAACACATATTAAAGATCTGCTTTGTGCCAGGCATTGTTCTAGGCATGGAAGGTAGGACAATAAACAACAACAAAATATTCTCTCTCACTTTCCCTCTCTCTCCCTGGGGTTCACAGTGTAGATCTAGGTTTGCAAAGCCAAATGACTACAGGGAATGTAAATGAGTAAAGCAGCCCAAGTTTCTTAGTCTGTGCATGTAGCTATAACAAAATACTATGAACAGGGTGACTTATAAACAATAGACGTTTATTTCTTATCATTCTGGATGCTAGAAAGTCCAAGATCATGGCGCTGGCAGATTCAGCGTCTGGTGAGAGCCAGCCTCCACACTGACAGCCAACTTTTCTCTGTAACCTCACATATAGAAGGGGCAAAGTAAGCTCTCTGAGGCTTCTTTGTTCTTTAAATAAATTTTTAGAAAAGATTTTATTTATTTATTTTTAGAGAGGGGGGAAAAGAAGAAGAAAGAGAGGGAGAGAAACATAATGTGTGAGACGAACAGCTCTTGGTTGCCTGTCTCACGCACTTAACTGGGGACCTAGCCTGCAACCCAGGCACGTACCCTCACTTTCGGGGACCAGCGGCCTTTTGGTCCACAGGCCGGTGCTCAAACCACTGAGCCACAGCAGCCAGGGCTCAGGCTTCTTTTAAGAGCATTAATCCTATTCATGAGGGCCCCACCTTCATAACCTAATCGCTGTGAAAGGCCCTACCTCCTACTATCATCACCTTTGGGGTACGATTTCAACATATACATTTCAGGAGGACACAAGCATTCATACCATAACAACAGGTGTAAGACACAGACTCATTTTCTTTGACTAATAGATATGTAAAAGTAGTTTACAGTTCTACAGAGTTTGTGCTGTTTTCTGGTTTTCTTGAAACATAACTTCTTCCTGGATTATCCTTTACTTTTCCAATTTTGTTAGAGACACATTTGAGATATATTTCTCTGCTGTAAGAAAAACAACAGTGTATGATGATAAATGGAGACTAACACTTGGCTTTAGTATCAGAGAGGCAATAGGGGGGACTGGTAGGGACTGTGACACGCTGAGATGAATACCTTCTTCAAAAGAAACACCAGCTACTCAACTCCAGGGCATTGTCATATAGCAATACTAAATCTTTCCTCCTCCTTCAGAGAAAGAGGAGGTGGATAGCTGATTTTCTGTGAACTCCTAATCTTTAAGATTTTATTTATTTTATTTTTAGACAGAGAGGAAGGGAGGGAGAAAGAGAGGGAGAGAAACATCAATGAGTGGTTGCCTCTCATGTGCCCTGCACTGGGAACCTGGCCTGCAACCCAGGCATGTGCCCTGACTGGGGTATCAAACCTGTGACCCTTTAGTTCGCAGGCTGGAGCCCAATCCACCGAGCCACACCAGCCAGGGCTGAACTCTTAATCTTTAAATATTGGCTGAACTAAAAAAATTCCTTGCAGACTCAACTTTCTCTCTATATACATACACACATAATACACACATATACATATATGTGTGTATATACATACATATATAGCACACACACATAATATACACACATATATAATACACATGTATATACATACATATATAATACACACATATGTATATGTGTGTATATATGTATACATAGGTGCATGGGTGTGTGTGTGTATACACATACACGTGCCAGTCAAATTCTGCTTATAGTCCATCAGCTTGTGTTCTGTATGTGAAAATTGGGTAAGATCCTTGGGAATAAGTACCTTGTTTTAATAGTAATAACAATATTCTCAGTGATTCTTTAATTATATTATTCATATTTTGCATATATGAATGCAAAATATGAATAATATTTTGAGGTCCAAATAGAAATAACTTGTCTGAGATTCTGAAAAGCTCTTTCTCTTTCTCCAAGAAAATAGCACTGAAAAAAGGGACTTTTGTGAAAATTTAGAAATAATGTCTGCAAAAGCTTTTTTGTAAACCATAATGCATTGTTCAGATGTTCATTTATAAAATGATTTTTAAAAAAAGGAGCTTCAGTATTCTGGGAAAAGAGAGATTTTGTTTTCTTGGCAGAGAGAGACACTTTCCTGGGAAGCTTCACAGCAGGCTGGGGCTTCGGAGGGCCGGAGGAGCGCATCCTGGGCAGAGGGAACTGCGTGGGCAAGGCCAAAGCATCACTTCTTAATCTGTTTCTAGGAAGCCCACTGGCGCGCCGGTGTTTGAGAAATACGGGCCTGGAAACAGGTAGCTCTAGTGTTCATTTAGGGAACTGAATGTAGCTGTGTGACTGAAACATGATTGAAGGGGAAGGAAACTGCCAAATGGGAGAGGGTTGGAAGGGCCATGTGGGGGAATTTGAACTGTATTTTGTAGGAAATAGGCATCACCGGAGGTTTTGGGCAGGCAAAAGTTATGCTTATTTTCAAGTTTAAGGAGGAAAAAGCCTCCTTTAACCATGGGAGCTTTGGGAAACCAACCAGAGGCTGGGAAGCCAGTTTGTCCATCTAGGGAAATACTCAAGCTGTGCAAGTGAAGGATAAGTTTGGGGAAAGTTTTCCATAACCTTCCTCTTGTTTCTGATAAAGCTGCATTTTCACGTTGCTTGTATACTAAAGAAAAATAATAAGGAGGTATTTGGATCTCGGCTGCAGATGTCTCCTGAAGACCCTGAAGGTCCTTTGCATCACTGAATTTCATCCTTCTGTCCCCACCCATTTAGAGGAGAGAAGGGGAAGCTCTGGACAGAATGATAAATGTTAGTTTTTATTTAGAAAAATTTAACTATGTGAAGAAAGATCCATTTTGATGGTAGCACTTGATGTTCCGATGATCTTGAAATTGGGTGCACTGGATTTATGCCCTGGATGTGCAATGACAGGCTATTCTACGCTGTTGATGGAAGCTCTTAAATCCCTCTCACCCCCTTCTTAGTGGAAATAATTGATTTTTTTCTTCATTTGCTTCACAGCATTATCTAGTTTAGCAACACGCTGACTTGTTTTCATATTATTATTTCTGAGTTGCTTTGGCAGGTTGCTTTAGTTACGTATGTTTTAAATTTTTCCTTTCCCCTGTAGAATCCTTTATCTAACGGCTCATAACTTCTCTGCTTTTACCGAAAGCTGGTTTCCCATGCCTGCTGCAGACAGGCTCTTGGATAATAAACAATCAAGAGACTGTCTCTGACCTGTGTCTCCCATGTTTATGTCAGCATTCTGCACCCAGAGATGTTTCAAGAATGTTTATGTGTAATATTTTTTTGCAAGTCTTAATTCCTGCTTTACTTTGTAAATAGCCATGTCAAGGGAAAACCAGAGGAAAAATTCTTGAGTAGAAGGAGTTTATGCAGATGGAATCAGATTAGCATTATTTATTAACCTCAGCAGTGTGTACTGCTTAATAATAGCCCACACTCTGCACTTTGGAAGATTACTTATCAGGTGGTATAAATCTCCCTTCAAAGACATTCTGGCTATTTCATTTAAAAGACACTGAATTAGCCCTGGACATCTGCCATTTATAATTTCTATCTAGTGGAACTGCCCTTCTATATAACATAATAGATTTTAATGCTGGAAAAATGTCATCAGGTGACATCTTGTTTCTGTAGCTGGGGAAAGAATTGAGAATTAGAGCAATGTAAGGACTGATGATAAAATTTACATATTTTTTTGCTTTAAATTTATTTTCTTCCTTTTTAATTGAATTTATTGGGTGATACTAGTTAACAAAATTATACAGGTTTCAAGTGCACAATTCTACAACACATCACCTGTGCACTGTATTGTGCGTTCATCATCCCAAGTCAAGTCTCCATCCTATCTGTTCCTGTTTTATTTTATTTTTTAACCTTTATTGTATTTTTTCCATTACCATTTAGTCTCCTTATACCCGTCCCCCCAGCAGTCACCACACTGTTGTCCATGTCCATGAATCCTTTTTCCTTTTTGCTCAATCCTTCCATCCCCTCATCAACTCTCCCACTAGCTATCATCCTGTTTTCCATCTATGAGCTTGTCCCCATTTTCCTTGTTAGTTCAGTTTGTTCATTAGATTCCACATATGAGTGAAATAACATGGTATTTGTCTTTCTCTGACTGGCTTATTTCACTTAGCATAATGTTCTCCAGATCCATCCAGACTGTTGGAAAGGGTATAACTTCCTTTTTTTTTACAGCCATAAATTCCACTGTGTAAACGTCCCTTAGTTGTTTTATCCACTCATCTACTGATGGACACTTGGACTGCTTCCATATCTTGGTGATTGTAAATGATGCTGCAATGAACATAAGGGTGCTTATGTTCTTTTGAGTTAGTGTTTTGGGTTCCTTTGGATATATTTCCAGAAGTGGGAGCACAGTGTCAAAAGGCATTTTTAATTTTTTTGAGGTATCTCCACACTGCTTTCCACAGTGGCTGCACCAGTCTACATTCCCACCAACAGTACAGAAGTGTTCCCCTTTTTCCACATCCTCACCAGCACTTGTTACTTGTTGATTGCCATTCTGACCAGTGTGAGGTGATATCTTATTGTGGTTTTAATTTGCATTTCTCTGATGTTTAGTGATGTTGGGCATCTTTTCATATGTCTATTGGTCATCTATATGTTCTTTGGAGAAGTGTCTATTCAGGTCCTTTGCCCATATTTTAATTGGGTTGTTTGTTTTCATGGCATTTAATTTTGTAAGTTCTTTATAAATTTTGGATATTAAATCCTTATGAGATGTATCAGAAAATATGTTCTCCCATTCTGTGGGTTGTCTTTTTATTTTGTTGATGTTTTCCTTTGCTGTGCAAAATCTTTTCAGTTTGATGTGGTGTCCTTTGTTTATTTTTTTCTTTTATTTCCCTTACCTGGGAAGATATATCTAACAAAATATTACTGCAAGCAATGTCTGAGATTTTGCTGCTTATGTTTTCTTCTAGGATTTTTATGGTTTCGGGTCTAACATTTAAGTCTTTGATCCATTTGAATTTATTCTTGTGTGTGGCATAAGAATGTTGTCTGGATTCATTTCTTCTGCACATATCTGTCCAATTTTCCCAACACCATTTATTTAATAAACTATCTTTAGACAACTGTATGTGCTTGCTTCCTCCATTGAATATTTATTGACTATAAAGGTATGGGTTTATTTCTGGGCTCTCTATTCTGTTCCATTGATCTATGTGTCTGTTTTTATACCAGAACCTTACTGTTTTAATTACTATAGCCTCAGAGTACAGTTGGATGGTAAGTAGTGTGATTCTTCTAACTCTGTTCTTTCTCAGGATCCCTGTTGCCATGTGGGACCTTTTGTGGTTCATATAAATTTTTGAAATATTCCTTCTAGTTCTGTGAAATATATCATTGGAATCTTGATGGGAATTGCATTGAATATGTAGATTGCTTTGGGTAGAATGCACATTGCAATGATGTTAATTCTTCCTATCCATAAACATGGTATATATTTTTACTTATTTGTATTTGCTTCAGTTTTTTTCTTCAGTGTCTTATAATTTCTGAGTACAGGTCTTTTACATCCATGGTTAGGTTTATTCCCAGGTATTTTATTATTTTTGAAGCAATTATGAATAGGATTGTTTTCCTAATTTCCCTTTCTGTTAGTTTGTTATTGGCACATAAAAATGCTGCCAGTCACTGATTTCTGGTTATTAATTTTGTGTCCTGCTACTTTGCTGAATTCATTTATCAGTTCTAGTAGTTTCTTGGTGGAATCTTTGGGGTTTTCTTTGTACAGTCTCATGTCACCTGCAAATAATGACAGTTTTACCTCTTCCTTTCCAATTTGGATGCCTTTTATTTCTTCTTATTGTCTGATTGTTGTGGCTAGGTCTTCCAGTACTATGTTGAATAAGAGAGATGAAAGTGGACATCTCTGTCTTGTTCCCAATCTTAAGGGTAACACTTGTAGTTTTTGCCCATTGAGTATGATGCTGGCAGTGGGTTTGTCATATGTGGCCTTCATTATGTTTAGGTATGTTCCCTCTAATCCCACATTGCTGAGAGTTTTTATCATAAATGGGTGCTGGATTTTATCAAATGCTTTTTCTGCATCTATTAATATGATCATGTGGTTGTTAAAAAAGATTATTATTTTTAGAGAGAGGAAAGGAAGGAGAAAGAGAGGGAGAGAAACATCAATGTGTGGCTGCCTCTTGTGCACCCCCTGTTGGGAACCTGGACCACAACCCAGGCATGTGCCCTGACTGGGAATTGTACTGGCGACTCTTTGCTTCTCAGTCCGGGGCTCAATCCACTGAGCCATACCAACCAGGGACCATGTGGTTTTGAGCCTTCATATTGTTTCTGTGGTGAATCACATTTATTGATTTGTGAATGTTGTACCAAACTTGCATTCCCAGAATAAATCCCAGTTGTTCATGGTATATGATCTTTTTGATGCATTGCTGTATTCAGTTTGCTAATATTTTGTTGAGGATTTTAATGTTTATATTCATCAGGGATATTGAGCTATAATTTCCTTTCTTTGTAGTGTCTTTATCTGGTTTTAGAATTAGGATAATTCTGGCTTTGTATCATGAGTTTGAGAGCCTTCCCTTCTCTTGAATTTTTTGAGATAGTTTGAGAAGGACAGGTGTTCTTGGAATGTTTCGTAAAATTCACTTATGAAACCATCCAGTCCAGGGCTTTTTCTTGTTGGGAGTTTTTTGATTACTGCTTCAATTTCACTAGGTATAATCTATCCGTTCAGATTCTCTGATTCTTCCTGATTTAGTTTTGGAAGATTGTATGTTTCTAGGAATTTATCTATTTCACCCAGGTTGTCCAGCGTTGTCATATATAGTTGTTCATAATATTTTCTTACAATCCTTTGTATTTCTTTGGTGTCCATTGTCACCTCTCCTTTTACATTTGTGATTTTATTTATTTGCGTCCTCTCTTTTTTTCTTGATGAGTCTGGGTAAGTGTTTGTCAATCTTGTTTATCTTTTCAAAGAACCAGCTCTTGGATTCATTGATTTTTGTATCTTTATTTAGACTCTATTTCATTTATTTCTGCCCTGGTCTTTATTATTTCCTTCCTTCTTCTCACTTTGGACTTTGTGTGTTGTTCTCTTCCAAGTTCCTTTAAGTGTGAAGTTAGATACTTTATCTGCACTTTTTCTGGTTTTCTTTTTTAGATAACCCTATAATGCTATGAATTTCTCTCTTTCCCACAGGTTTTTGGATTGTTGTTTTCTCATTTTCATTTGGTTCAAGGTATCTTTGATTTCTTCCTTGATCTTGTAGTTGACCTATTCATCGTTTAACAACATGTTATTTAGCTTCGCTTTTACATAACATATTAGATTTTAGTGCTGGGAAAATTTCGTCAGGTAACACCTTGTTTCTCTAGTGGGGGAAAGAATCAAGAATGAGAGCAATGTCAGGAGTGTTGATAAAATTTACATATTTTTTGTTTTAAGTTAATTGTAAAGTATCAAGCAAGTACATATTTAGATCAGGAAATATATGCAATGTGACACATTATTTTAAAACAACCCAAATTTTATGGTATGGAATATGGTAGTTCAAACTCTTGAGACAGGCCTGGGTTCATCTATTAGGTGTGACTTGGGTAAATTACTCAACCTCAATGAGTCTCAGTTTCCTCAGTGAAAAATCAGGGTACTAATGGCACATTTATAGAATGTTTTTAATGATGCAGTGCTTGGAAAACACTTAGTGGAGTGCATGGCAGAGGGTTGGCCCTTAATAAATGGTAGTTATAATTATTATTGAATCAAATTCTTCTAGGAATAAATCTATTTTTTGTTTGTAAATTTGATGTGTAATTTTGGAATAAATTCTCTGAGATATTACTTTGTTGGAGTTAAAATGTAAATTAATAGTTTAGAATCTAGGTTTTTGCCATTGACTTAACTGTATGATCATGGACAAGCCATTCATTCAATCATGCATTCATCTCCTCATGCATTTGTTCACTGTGATTTGGTGCCAGTATGTGCCGGGTTCTAGGCACTGGGGATTAACAGATGAAGATGAAAGACAAGGCAATTATCCATAGAGTGATTACATTCTTATAAGAGATGTTAGACCACCAAAAGTATAACAGAATATTTAGAAAAATAATTTGAAATTGTATTGGGGGGGCCACGGTGTTGGCGGGTAATTGGGAGGGTCAGCACTATAGAGTACGGCCAGATCAGAGAAGAGGTACTTCATGTAAGATTAAATCACAAAGCAACCAAACATACAGGCAGCTGTGAGAAGAGTGATCAGGGTAGGGTGGACGGTAAGTGTGAAAACCTGAAGGGGACCTCTCAGGGCAGCTAAGGGACAGAAAGAGGCCTAGTGTGGCTGAGGCACAGTGAGCAAAGGGAGATCGGCAGGGACCTGTTGAGGAAAACCTTGTGCACTATGATACCGACTTTGTATACAATTTTAAGAAAGGTAGGAAGCTGTTGGGAAAGCTCAATCTGGAGAAAACATGTCTTGGGTTTTATTATTTAATCTTTTAGAGGGCCTTTTGTTGCATGTAAAAAGTGGATAATAATGGTAGTTACTTGGTAGGATGCCAGAGGATTAAGTGAGATATTGCAAATAAAACACTTGTCACTGGCATATATAACCACAAAATCAAGATTAGCTACATCATCTTGTGTAACTGGTGGTGTTTCTACTGTATTATTGTTGTTTTGGACTGAATCATGTCCTCCCTTCTCGCCCCTACTCACAGGTTGAAGGTCTGACCCCCGAAGTGATTGTATTGGAGACAAGACCTTTAGGAGTATTTAAGTTTAAATGAGGTCATAGGGTGGGGCTGCGATTGGATAGGGGTGGCGCCCCTGTAAGAGCAGGAGGAGACACAGCCCTCCTTCGGTGATGAGTTTGGATGGAGCAACCTCTATTCCCACTTGGTTTTCTATGTGAGGAGCAGCAAGCACTTGGGGAGACACACCGGCCAGGGCTAGCGGTAGCGCCCATTGACATGAAACAGGAACAATGTTGATTTTAGCTAATGCTCTGAGCATTCAAACTCAGCAGCCATGGCTTCCAGATTTTTCGTTCTGGGGTAACACTTTACAAGTGGTTGCATATAATAATGACTTAGAGAATTAAAAAATTTAATAGATTTCTGGATTCTACCTCCAGAGATTTTGATTTAGTATTCCAGTGATGGAGCCCTGTAATCAGTATTTTTCACAAAATACCTCCAAGGCTCTACCATGTTTGGAATATACTGGTTTTAAAACATTTTCTAGTGACCTAAACTGATGTCATAAAATGTGTTCAAATACATCAGATTTTTGCCAGGAGAACCCCAGGCCCCAGGGATTCTGACTATTTAAACCTAGAATTATGGATTTCTGTGGAGTTTCTCCATATGGTTTTAAGAAGCTACGCAGTGGGATGATTTTGTATGTCCTCTAAACTTAGGCTCTATAGACTGACATCCCAGTGATGCTATTTATTAGCTATGCGGTTTTGAGCAAAGTATTTGCCTCATTTTATTCATCTATAAATGGGATAATTATAATGCCTCAAATCCTAGCGCAAATCTTACTAAAACCAATATAAAATGAAATTAAAAATTTGAATAGTCCTCCAACTATTAAATAAATTGAATCCATATTAAAAACTTTCCCATGAAGAAAACTCCGGCTCAGATGATTTCATTAGTTTATCCCAGAAAATAATGAGGAGTAATGTCAATCTTATACAAACTCTCATGTAAAAGAAATGGAGAGAATACTTTCTATTGTTTTATGAAGCTAGCACGACAATATTAAATCCTGACAAAAATATTACAAAATGAGAGATATTGTTGGCCATTCTCAGTCTTTATGCAAAAGAGGTAACGCAGCAGGCCTGAGACCACTATTCCTAGAAAGGCCCACTTGCAAGGTTGGTCCTGCGCTGGACTCCGGAAACTTGAATTTCAGGAGCATTTCCACCACTTCCTAATGATAAGACTGACTTGCTGGGTCTAAGCTGTTCATACAAACAACTTGGTTTATCCTGAACACCTGCTTTCCTTACTAGAAATATGAAATTGTAGTGTTAGGCACAGTGCCTCTGTGACCAGCTCCCAACAAGAGCCCTGGGTCCTGAGTCTCTAATGAGCTTCCCTGGAAGGCAACACTTCGCATGTGTGGCCACAAATCAGTGCTGGAAGAATTAAGCAGATCCTGTCTGACCCCAGTGCGAGAGGTCTCTTGGAAACTTGCTCCTGGTTTCCTCCACACTTTATTCCTTGTGTCTTTTCCCTTTGCTGAGTTTGCTTTGTATCCTTTTGCTGTAATAATTCAGTATGACTAAACCCTAAGTCCTGTGAGTCATAAAACCTGGAGGTGCTCTTGGGGATCCCCAACTGGTGCATGCACTGTGGGTATTAACCAATTCAATAAGTCAGGAGAAAGTAATGAAAGTTATAAGAATTATTTGCACATGACATGGTTATAAGCATGGAATTAAAAAAATAAGTTTAGCAAGGTTACTAGGTACATCATCAAATATTTTCAAAATGACCATGTTTCTATGCAACAGAAACAGAATACAGGAGGATGTAGTAGCATCAGGTAGTACCATGGACCTTAAAGTAAATCTAACAAATGAGTAAAATCTCTTCACAAAAGTATATAATATTATTAAGAGAAGTTAAAGAAGCCTTAAATATTTCAATGGATGTGCCATATTTGTGGATTAGAAAATTCAATACAATAAACATGAAAGCTTTCCAAACTGATTTATAGATTCAATGCAATATCAATTAGAATTTGATTTTTCTTTTTTTAGTGAAAAACATCAAGCCGAGTGAATTGTTTATCCATAAGGAAAACAATACCCTGTATCTCATAAAAATCCATTCTACATGAGATACAGGCATAAATGTAAAAAAGCAAAATGATAAATAATAAAACTTCTAGAAATGGGCTATTCAATGAAACTTTCCATGATGGTAGGAATGTTACATAATTGTGCTGTCCATTACAGTAGCCACTAGACCATGTACCTATTGAACCCTTGAAATGTTTCTTGCATGAATGAGAAACTGAATTTTTATTTCCTAAATATTTTAGTTGATATAAATTTAAATAGACATGTGTAACTACTGGTTACACTAATGCACAGTGTGATTCGTAATCATATCGTAGGAGACTAACTTCATAACCTTGAGAAAGGAAAGATTTCTTAAACAGGAGAGTAAAATTAACAACTAAAAAGGGAACTATAGTAAATTGGACTACATTAAAGTTAGTAATTTTTGTTCATTAAAAGACACCTTTAAGAAGATGAAAGGTTAAGCTACAGAGTGGGAGAGGTATTTTAAGTAGAAAACAATTTACACTCTTGTTCAAAATACACAAAGAACTCCTATAAGAAGGTGATCTAGTTTCTTTTTTCTACATGTATCTGTCTAATTTTCCCAACACCATTTATTGAATAAGCCATCTTTAGCCCATTGTATGTGCTTGCTTTTTCTGTTGAATATTAATTGACTATAAAGGTATGGGTTTATTTCTGGGCTCTATTGTGTGCCATGTATCTATGTGCCTGTTTTCATGCCAGTACCATGCTGTTTTGATTACAATGGCCTTAGAGTATAGTTTGATGCTAGGTAGCATGATTCCTTTAACACTGCTCTTCTTCCTCAGGATTGCTGTTGCCATGTGGGGCCTTTTGTGGTTCCATATAAATTTTTGAAATATTCTAGTTCTGTGAAATATGTCATTGGAATCTTGATGGGAATTGCATTGAATATGTAGATTGCTTTGGGTAGAATGCACATTTCCACGATGTTGATTCTTCCTATCCATAAACATGGTATATACTTCCACTTAGTTGTATTTCCTTCAATTTCTTTCTTTCTTTCTTTTTATATATATTTTAAATTTTTTGTATATTTTATTGATTATGCTATTACAGTTGTCTCATTTTTTTTCTCCCCTTTATCTCCTTTTTTTTCTTCAATTTCTTTCAATGTCTTATAGTTTTCCAAGTACTGGTATTTTACATCCTTGGTTAACTATATTCCTAGGTATTTTATTTTTGTTTTTTGATTCAATTGTAAATGGGATGGTTTTCTCAGTTTCCCTTTCTGATAGTTCAGTAGTGGTGTATAAAATGCAACAGATTTTTGTATATTAATTTTGTATCCAGCTACTTTGCTGAATCCATTTATCAATTTCAGTAGTTTCTAGGTGGAACCTTTAGGGTTCTCTCTGTACTGTATCATGTAATCTGTCAATAATGACAGTTTTACCTCTTCCTTTCCAATTTGGTTGCCTTTAATTTCCTCTTCTTGTCTGATTGCTGCTTCTAGGACTTCCATTACAATGTTGGATAAGAGTGGTGAAAACAGACGTCCCTGACTTTTCCCCTATCTGAAGAGAAATCTTATAGATTTAGCCCATTGAATAGGATATTGGCTGTAGCTTTGTCATATATGGCTTTTATTGTGTGCAGGTATGTTCCCTCTAGTCCTACTTTGCTGGGAGTTTTTATCATAAATGGAGGCTAGATTTCATCAAAGACTCTTTCTGCATCTATTGATATGATCATATGATTTTTATCCTTCATTTTGTTTATGTGGTGTATCACGTTGATTTTCAGATATTGTACCAACCTTGCATCCCAGGAATGAATCCCATTTGATCATGCTATATGATCTTTGTAATGTATTGCTAGATTCATTTTGCTTATATTTTGTTGAGGATTTTTGCATCTATGTTCATTGGGGATATTGGCTTATAATTTTCTTTCTTTGTTAGTTCTTTATCTGCTTTTAGTATTAGGATAATGCTGGCCTGGTAAAATGAGCTTGGGAGTCGTCCCTCCTCTTGAATTTTTTGGAATAGTCCTGACTGGCTTCTGACCCTGGGTCACACTTAGTACAGTTGTTTCTAACCCAAGATTATGGAAACACTTACTAAAAGGGCTTTTTTCCCCCTTCCTTAACCTATGATCACTAATCCATCTGGAATTTCCCTTTGAAATAATCAAAATGCAATTTCAGATAAAAACAAACAAAATATGCGAGCAGACACAAAAAGTTAGCTGTTGTAAGACTCCATTGATAGGAAACTTCCAGAGAAGGTAAAGGAACAGAGAAGGAACGCAGACGAAGGGTTGCCGGGGCGGGAGGAGTGGGGAGCGGGTCCTTCGGGTGCGGGTTTCCTTCGGGTGATGGAGCGCCCAGCAACCAGTCAGCGGTGGCGATGCTGGCACAGCATCGTGAATGTACGTCATGCTCGGGAACGGCACACATTTAAAGTACTAACGATCGCTCTTATTTATTATTTAAAATGAATCACGCCATGGAAAAGTGAAGGATGAGAAAAGGTAAAAGAAACGAATACAAGAAAACAGTCCCAAAGAACCCCAAATAATAAAATTTTAAAAATAGAAAACAGTGAATTCTGCCATAGGAAAAAGAAAAACATAACAATGAAAGCAAATAAAAGAAACAGGGCAAAGAATGAAGGTAAAACAGATTCAACAGGTTCAACGGGTGGCTCTAGCTCTGACCCTGATGCATTTCCCAGAGGCAGCTCCCCCACTGTGGCGACAACCAGGGCAGGTTCGACGGAGGACTTTTCACCCAGGGCGGCAGGGCCTCCGTCAGGTCAGGAGATGCTGCCCAGGCCGCCCCGGCTCCAGAGCTGCAGCGGGAGCGGCCGCTGGAGGCGGCAGGGCCCCTGGAGGCAGACAGCCCTCCAGGTGTGGAGCGGCCCGCTGGCCTGCCCTGCATGGAGCTCCTCCGGACGAATGGCAGGTGTTGGAACAGGAGCAGGCTCTGCCTCCTGGGCTGGCGCTGGGGTCGTGAGGAGAGATCACCCTGTGCCTGCATTTCCACGTGCCCCCCAAAGACAGAACACAACCAGAGCCCAGGACCCACCCAGGACATCCTCTCCCCTGGGCAGTCCAGCACACGGGTGGTCTGGGGCCGGTCTTTGCTCCTGACCAGCCTCTGGGTGCCCCCTGTGTGTCTGGCACCGACCCCTCCCCATAAGCTTGCGTGCAGCTCCACCCCCATGCCACGCCCACCTCCCACACCTTCTCACCCTTGGGCTCTGCCCCCTTGGGCTCCCTGTCATCTGACCCTGTGTGTTTCACGTGGGCACTGCGCTCCGAGCTGCAGTAGGAAGTGGGGAGCTGGCTGTGGAACCCGGGCAGCTTCGGGGGTGGAGTCCTCCTCTGACCGTCCACGGGTCCTGGTTCCCCAGACCTCGAGGTGGCCACAGTTACCTTGGGCCTGCTCTGGCACTCGGCGATGTGGCACACCTGCCCCTCGCTGGTGGACATGGGGCAGGGGTCTGTTTCGACCAGTTGCTGTTCCTCCATGACCTGGGTGGTGCTCTGCAATGACAGTGACCGTCAGTGAGCCCAGTGGCCTGAAGCCCTGCCCTACCCTAGTGGCTTAGTTGCTGCTGCTTATGCCCACTGGACCTTCTGCTGCCGGATCTGGTCCAGGCCCATGTCTGCACAGACCTCCACCCAGGAGAAATGAGATTCACCTCCAGGACTTGGGATAAACCTCCGGCAGAGGGCGCACCCCACGCTTCACGTCCACCCAACCAGTGTTGACCCGAGGTGGGAACATGACCGGCCCACCAGGCTGCTGGCCACCCCCCTCAGCCTGTTCTCGTTGGGTACCTTCACCACCTGAACCCCCTTACACACACATGCAAACACACAAGGGGAGGGGATAGAGGACTGCTCAGGTGGGATGGGAGTGGTGGCCTGACAGGAACAAAATTGCCCTGGGCCACCCTGTGTTACCTCTGGGTCCCTCCGTGAGAAGGGCCACAGGTGTCTGGACTGAATGTGGACCCAGCCGTGGCCACGGAGGAACATATTATCACTGCTACCTCTTTTGAGGCCATGGCTTTAGGACACAGGGAGACAAAAAGGAAACACCCTCTTGGGTGTCTAAGTGTCCAGCCAAATGAGCCAGAGAGGGGCAGATTTAGAATGTGGTTGCCTGGTTCCCAGGGTTCCAAGTTCTGTTGGGCTCTCTTGTCAGGAAGAGAGGTCACTGCTCAGTGTAGCTGAGTGTAATGAGGTCACTGCCTGGGTCCCTTATCGTCAGCAACTTCTTAGATAAGAGCAGTGACTTCACTTCTTTGTCTTCTTCTTGGTCTTCTTCTTCTTCTTTTTTTGCACAGTATTTTTGTGTTGTATTTTTTTCCATTACCATTTATCCTCTAAGCCGCAAAGCTCACAGTCACTATCCTTTGTCCATGTCCATGAGTCCTTTTTCCTTTTTGGACGAAGCCTCCACCCCCTAACCACCACCTCCTCGATCTGTCAGACTGCTCTCTCTCTGAGTCTGTCTCTGTTTTGCTTGTTAGTTCAGTTTGTTCATTAGTTTCCAGATATGAGTGAAATCTTATGGTATTTGTTTTTCTCCGACTGTCTTATTTCACGTAACCTAATGTTTTTCAGGACCAGGTTAATGTCCCCCCCCTCCCCCCCAAATAATAAAAGTGATGGCTCTAAGCCTCAGTGGAAAAAGAAGCAGAAACAGTGCATGAGAGAACCTTTAGGGTGGTGCTGTTCTGTCTCCTGACCTGGTTTTTGGTCACATGGGCATGTTTGCTTTGTGATGACACATTGACCTGTGCAGTTATCCGAACGTGTTTTACCTCCAGAAAAATACAAATTAATGAAAAGAACAAATCAGACGATAAAAAGTAGGCTGCAAATAGACGAGATATGGAAATCAACACAGTTCATCTTAAATGCATAAGGAACATGCCTTCTTTTCAGAAATAAAAAGAAATATTCTCTGTTTGCACTCACATCAGTGTTCATGTCGATGTTTGTTCCTGGCTTTGGCTGATAGTACAGGACCCACAAGTGGGTTAATTCAGCTGGGCAGGAGAGAAGAGGGCTGGCTTCCACTTAGCAAACACTGCGAGGCAGGCTGGCAGGTGGGGATCTGGTATCCGGCAGGTCTGGCCGTGGTCTGCAGACAGCTGTCCTGGCTGGTGGGTTAGGGTTCTCAAGCTGGCAGCAAGCAGACAGTGAGTGTCCAAGTGGTCAGGTGGCTGGGGCAGGGAGGACGTATAGCAGGTAGTACTGACCATGCCATGTAATAGGGCTTGGGGGCTGGCATCCATAGCCTGAGGGGAAGGGGAGGAGAAAGATAGAAGTCAAATCGCAGAGAAATAAAGGACGAGGCAGAAAGTCAGGTGGCAACTGAGTTAATGATAATGGGGTATAATGTTGAGGTTTGGTCATAAGTATCTCAGAGCCTGGAGCTATTTTGAGTCTACAGTGGAAGTTTAATATTTGCATATATGCACCTTGGAGGCTAGAGGAGGAAGCCAGGCTGGTAAACAATTTCTAGGATCTAGAAAAATGTAATAGAAATATAAAAAGTTAGCACCAGAAGGGATCTCAAGGCTCACCTAATTAAATTCCTTTATTTTATACAGGAGACTAATATTATTAAACATCACCTGTTAATTGCTTTTTGTAAGTGAATCCATTTGATCCTTGTAACAATCCTGTGAATTAAATAGTAATATTATCTTCATTTTATGGCTGGGTCAGAGAAGTTAAGTAATTTCCTTTGTGTCAGACAGTACTGACATGCTATTTCCACTTCATCAAATAGCAAGTTGTGGCAGAGCTGGGTCTAAAATTCAGCTTTTTTGACTTCTAGGTTTATTATATTTCCAATATGACAGAAATGACTGTAATTTTATTTACATGGATTGGTGGAAAAGGAAAGGATCTAAATTTTCAATACCTCTCCTATCTCACTTGAGCTGAAAACATGGGTTGACTGATAATTTACACTGGAAGTATTGGTTTCCTGTATTTGAGGGTTGTTGAAAATCTGATTTGTGCCTGAAATGGCCTCAAATACAGAGGGATGCTTAAATGGATCAAATCATATTTTCAGTTTCCAGCTGGATTTTCCTATGTACAGCCTTAGTTCAGGAAAACCAGAGTATGCAAAGTAAAAAAAAAAAAAATCAAATAGGAAACTTCTAGTCAACTGTTCTGATGCTCTTTTTGGATGAGAGGTGAGCTGATGGCCTAGGGAGAGGCTAATGACACCCTCACAGCCTACTATCACAGACCTATTAGCCCTGCAGCAAGACTGGGGCGGACAATGGAAGCGCTCTGCTGGGGTAGAGGAGGAGAAATTTCCAAAGCCACCTGAAAAGCGAAATAATTATAGAGAGTCACCTGAAATTCAGCCAGAAACATAGTGTGGACAAGTCACCTAACACCTTTATTCATTCCGTCTGACTTGCAGATAAAAGCTTTTTTATCTATCTACCTTACGGAGACATAAAAATACATGTAATTTTTGTTGTAAGACTCTTTCAACTATTTCACAAAGACTCCTATCTAAAGACAATGTATTGTTATTATCATTTCTTTCTGCTTTGTGTCTAGGGGGATTTTGAAAGATGTTACGAATGGATTCGGTGGGTTAGGGATAATGTTGTCCCCATCCTCCAGGAGGTTGAAATCTGTAGATGGCAGGCCATTTTCTCCCCAGCACCTACCTGTAGAAATGCAAATGAGTACATATCAATATGTATATAACATCTAAAGGTGTCGCGGTATCGGTCTATTGTGTTAAGCGCCCTTGTGTTAGTAGTCATTTGAGGTCCCTTGCTCTCTCTGTCATGCTGTGTGCCTAGCCCCCTTTCCCCTTCCTGTCTATGCTCCTTCCCCCCTCCCCCCCTTCTTCTTATCTTTCTTATCTCTCCCCTTTAGGCATTTACTGGAGATGAGAAGTGAAAATCACGGATGCTTTCTTTTTCTGTGAGATGCCAAATATCCAAACGCTCTTAAACACCTGCGATTTGGAAGAACCTGTTTGGTGTGTTACTGAAAAACAGGTGGACATTCTATCTCAGTTCAGTTTTGAAACAGGTATCATAAACAAACAAAATACACCAGGGGTAAGAAACATGTGGTTCTCTCAGTCCAGATGTCATTTTCCCATGTAGTTAAAGATACTTGAAGAAAAATACCCATGACTATGACATGAAGAACAGGCTGTGCATACTTGATGATAAAGAAATAATGATACACAGGCTAGGGTCTGAAGATATGATGGGGTGGTAGAAACTGTACTTCTTACCACGTGGAAACACGGGTCCAGTTTAGATACAGTTTACAAATTTTCAAGAATGTCTATTTTTAATGGCAATATCCTCCTTTTCAAATATTGGTATTTGAAGTCTTTTGAAAGACCCTTTAGGGCAAACAGAGTATGTTTGTGGGTCAAATTCTGTTCACAGGTCCTAGTCCACAGCCTTTGAGGTAAGAACTTGATGAGACATTTAGATTTTAATATGTGTGCAAGGGGACATCACTGAATGGTTTTAGTAACAGTTATATAGTCTAATTTAAATTTCCAAAAGGCCCTCATGACAGTAGAGACTGGCTGCTGGGGGGCACGAGCCAAAGGCAGTTATGGCTGAGGCCCAAGCGAAAGACTGTGGGCCTTGGGGTGTGAAGTGCCAAAG